>VZSC01002766.1:23741-40746 GCA_013398225.1 Steatornis caripensis | reverse complement strand
AGCCGGTACCCGGCCGGCGGGCAGCAGCAGCCGCTGCGGCTGGGACTGCTCACCCTCCAATCTCGGGAATTCACGGAAAAGGAGACGGGCTCCGGAGCGTGCTTGGTCCTGCTCAGCGCCGGACACCGCCGGGCTGTCACGGCAAACCCGAACGCGTCTCTGCTTTTCCGATTTTTGAAGCTAATGGTGAAGCCGGCAAATAAAGAGGCAACACAGCAAATCACAGAAGTGCCGCGAACGCTTACATAGTAATTTCATCAAATGGAAAATTTACACAGAAATACGGTCTCCACTCACTCAGTTCACAGATACAGCACTGCTGAGAATGCCTTCCTGTACAAACTGGAATACTTATTTTAAGATGGTAAAATAAATAATATGATAAAACATTTCATTTCCACATTTTAGATTTTTTTGTTTCTTCAAATACATTAGAACCTCTTCTTTTTTTTGAGATTTCTAGTCATTTAAAATAGGAATTCACTGTATTAAAGAGGAAGTGATGACAATTTTAAAGCAGGTAAAATCCCAAATCATTGATCAAAAGATAACGTGATAAATTAAGACTTTCAGAAATGCATGTTCAAGGACCACATCATTCTTACTCACAGTTATCAAGCCAGAGATTCAGGAATCTACATCTGATCACGTTTAGTGACTAGATAAGATTCCAGACCCTTCCACTGCTTTAGTGCAATCTTCAGATTTAGCACTGGAAATTCAGTCCAAATTGAGTACCCAGCAGACAAACACAAAAAGCTTTTTTGCCCTAAAAATAGCCTCTGCGATGTTGTCAGTGTCTGTGTGCATTTGCCTAATGGCACAGGCGACCAGTGAGTCACTGGATGATCTAGTGGGCTGACACCAAGGTCAAGATCACACACCTGGGTTCCCAGCCACGCTCGCTCACTGATTGCAGTGCGGCTCGAGTTGAATTAGGTTTTCTGCCTTGGTTTACCCACCTGCAAGACGAAAGCTACTCTGAATTACCTCACGGGGATGTTTCTAACCTGAAAGCTTCTAAAACTGGCAACAAAATGTGTATCTGCACTATTTCTTTTGACTCCTTCAGCTTCCGCAAAGATAATACAGCACAAGACAGTTTCCTATTTCCTCCTGATTTCCAAACTAGATCAGCCCTACTGAAGAACATAGGGCTTGTGACAGGGCAGAATGTGACCTATAAACCCTTTTTTGACACTGATAATATTCAATAAATAATAAAGTTGGCCTCAAACATGGTGAAAAACATCTTGGCTTTCTATACCAAATGCTGATTCACCACATGATGAGAATAGAGGACATTAAGGGGCCTGTCATCCCTTACCTGGTGCCAGCACGCACTCCAGATCCCCAACAGTGGCATCAGCTGCCCAGTCCCGTGTCTGTCCCCTTACTGACACCTACCAGCCACATTAAAGGGACATTCAAAAATGTAAAGTGATACACAAGGCCTATTAAATGTTTTGCTTGTCATTAAAAAAAACCAAAAACAAAAAACAAAAAATCTGTTTCTACAGGAGCCTGATTCTGTATGTATGGCACCCAGTGAAACAGAGCCAAAGCCAGAATTTAATGTTGAACACCAAAGACCATATGCTGCCAATACGCAACGTGCTTTTCCTTCCAGTTGTCTTACAAAAACTCCTGTGATTTTCTCACTCCAAACAGAAAACCAAACAGAATTCAAGTCAGCAGCCCTTTGCTGAGGAGCTAGTGCTGCGAGAAGAGTACCAGGAAAGGGAACATCACATTTCTAAGTTTTTTTAACAAAAACTGCTGGCAATAAAGATCAAAATAAACATAAAAGATTAATACTGAGCATGTATGTTGTGCTTTGCTGTTTAAAAGCCCGAGGCCCTGCATGGCCAAGGGCCACAACTTCACTCAAATCCAAGAGGGTTTGTGGCACTTTGGTGGTGCCCAAGGATGCCCACTGACCGAAAATGGGAACCGTGGGCATCTGATACGTTTAACTTACAACCTGTTTTACCCTCTCNAGTAATTTCATCAAATGGAAAATTTACACAGAAATACGGTCTCCACTCACTCAGTTCACAGATACAGCACTGCTGAGAATGCCTTCCTGTACAAACTGGAATACTTATTTTAAGATGGTAAAATAAATAATATGATAAAACATTTCATTTCCACATTTTAGATTTTTTTGTTTCTTCAAATACATTAGAACCTCTTCTTTTTTTTGAGATTTCTAGTCATTTAAAATAGGAATTCACTGTATTAAAGAGGAAGTGATGACAATTTTAAAGCAGGTAAAATCCCAAATCATTGATCAAAAGATAACGTGATAAATTAAGACTTTCAGAAATGCATGTTCAAGGACCACATCATTCTTACTCACAGTTATCAAGCCAGAGATTCAGGAATCTACATCTGATCACGTTTAGTGACTAGATAAGATTCCAGACCCTTCCACTGCTTTAGTGCAATCTTCAGATTTAGCACTGGAAATTCAGTCCAAATTGAGTACCCAGCAGACAAACACAAAAAGCTTTTTTGCCCTAAAAATAGCCTCTGCGATGTTGTCAGTGTCTGTGTGCATTTGCCTAATGGCACAGGCGACCAGTGAGTCACTGGATGATCTAGTGGGCTGACACCAAGGTCAAGATCACACACCTGGGTTCCCAGCCACGCTCGCTCACTGATTGCAGTGCGGCTCGAGTTGAATTAGGTTTTCTGCCTTGGTTTACCCACCTGCAAGACGAAAGCTACTCTGAATTACCTCACGGGGATGTTTCTAACCTGAAAGCTTCTAAAACTGGCAACAAAATGTGTATCTGCACTATTTCTTTTGACTCCTTCAGCTTCCGCAAAGATAATACAGCACAAGACAGTTTCCTATTTCCTCCTGATTTCCAAACTAGATCAGCCCTACTGAAGAACATAGGGCTTGTGACAGGGCAGAATGTGACCTATAAACCCTTTTTTGACACTGATAATATTCAATAAATAATAAAGTTGGCCTCAAACATGGTGAAAAACATCTTGGCTTTCTATACCAAATGCTGATTCACCACATGATGAGAATAGAGGACATTAAGGGGCCTGTCATCCCTTACCTGGTGCCAGCACGCACTCCAGATCCCCAACAGTGGCATCAGCTGCCCAGTCCCGTGTCTGTCCCCTTACTGACACCTACCAGCCACATTAAAGGGACATTCAAAAATGTAAAGTGATACACAAGGCCTATTAAATGTTTTGCTTGTCATTAAAAAAAACCAAAAACAAAAAACAAAAAATCTGTTTCTACAGGAGCCTGATTCTGTATGTATGGCACCCAGTGAAACAGAGCCAAAGCCAGAATTTAATGTTGAACACCAAAGACCATATGCTGCCAATACGCAACGTGCTTTTCCTTCCAGTTGTCTTACAAAAACTCCTGTGATTTTCTCACTCCAAACAGAAAACCAAACAGAATTCAAGTCAGCAGCCCTTTGCTGAGGAGCTAGTGCTGCGAGAAGAGTACCAGGAAAGGGAACATCACATTTCTAAGTTTTTTTTAACAAAAACTGCCGGCAATAAAGATCAAAATAAACATAAAAGATTAATACTGAGCATGTATGTTGTGCTTTGCTGTTTAAAAGCCCGAGGCCCTGCATGGCCAAGGGCCACAACTTCACTCAAATCCAAGAGGGTTTGTGGCACTTTGGTGGTGCCCAAGGATGCCCACTGACCGAAAATGGGAACCGTGGGCATCTGATACGTTTAACTTACAACCTGTTTTACCCTCTCCCTCATGCAAACCCACAGGCTCCAGCAGCACTATCCCTGTGAGCTGTCATGCCTAATAGCGGACTATCGATACTCCAGCAACAATAATAATGGTGAATACTGCTGCAAACCCAGGAGACTGACAAAATTGATACAGGCAGGACCATATCTGCTAACCGACTGATTATCACAATTGCTCCAGAAAACAACTGCACTGACTCTTAAATAAAATCATATTTATTTTGTGTGGTCTGGCTTCCAGAGTTGGCTTTTTGGGGTGGGGTTTTTGTTGTTTTGTTGTTTGTTTGGGTTTTTTTAACTTTTAAATGGAGTGGCCTTTATAAAGGTCTTTGTAGACTCAGTCTCCCCACTGTTACTTCAGCGCGGAATATCTGCTAGCCAGACAGAGCAAGCTTGATCGTTTCATGTTGTATAGAATAAAAAAAAATACATTCTAGATTTTCAAATAAGGGAAAGGGGGACTCTAATGTATCATATTGTAGTGATTCAACACATAAAAAAAGTAAAATTCAGGAAAGAAGGTGAACATTTAGTGCCTATATGCCTCCAGGTAAAACTTTCTATTCTACAACCTTGCATCTTTTATGAAAATACAGATACCTAAACCAGAAAAACAATATATTTAAATTTTATTTTGTTCTCTTGACCACCAATTTCCTTCTAGTAGGAGAAAAGACTGCTACCTATTTTCCATAAAACAAACCTTTGTAGCAGTCCCAGAGGAAAAGTCAAAAGTTTGACTTGAAAAATGGAGCTACTTCAAAAGCATTGTCAAAGAGAGGTGAAGGTTTCTTAAAAATGCATACATTAAAGTATGGCGTATTCATAAATATCTCTAAGTTTATACAGGATATTTGTGATTGAGGTGCATATATAGGTGAATATATAGCCTTGTTACAAAACTAACTTAAATAAAGTAGAAAATCAAATTGTTTATTAGCTAGTGTTTGGGCTCTGTGTGTGTGTGTGCGCGTGTGTGTATATGTGTGTGAAAAATGAAAGAAAAATGGAGAGTTTTTTTCAATAATAAAAAGGGAGTTGCACTGCAGGGCCCCTAAAGCTTGTGAAAAATTAAACTCGACGGATTCAAACTGTCCTATTTCCACTTCAAAAGAGAAGAGGCACTGAGCTCTTCCCAACTTATCTTCAAACGCCCAGCACCCTAGAAAGTTTCTTTAAAAAAAATAAAGTCTCTAGTTCCCCCAAGCACTGTACCCGTTACTGTAGCTGCTGTCTCTCCCTCTTCTAATTATACCCATGTGAGTCTATTAATCAACTTGTAAATTATTTAGAGAGCCATGCGCTGTCTTCAGCTAGTACAAACACACTGCATGCAAAGACTTGCTGAAAACCAATGGAGCTCCCAAAGGGTCTCTCTCCAATGTTCAGACAGCTTGCAGCTTGCCAGTACAGCGCTGTTAAAAACAAGAAATAACACTAAGCTTACCTCCTCAGATATAAAGATTTACTCAGCCTTTCAACCCTGAAACTCTTTGCAAGTTTTTAACAAAGAAGCTGCTCTATTGTCAAATCTTTACTTCACACTTAGTGATGAGAATATTAATTTGACGCCAAAAAAACCCCAAGTGCTTTGAGTGAGGCTGTGATCACAATCACCAGGGGACCTCAACTTTCAGAGGCTGCACCAAAAAGCACCCCTTTAAAACCATTCCAGTTTAAAATAAGGAAAAAAAAAATCTACATTTGTACAGTAATAGCTTTAAGTAGAAAACAGGAGAAATTAGGGAATTCCAGATTTTACTCCCCACATGCAGGCTGCCATTGGGGACAGCTTCAGATATTACTACTTAAAAAATAGAAAAAGGAAGGGGAAAAAACAACATAGGTTCTGTGTGTTCAACTCTAACAGGCTGCAAACAGTGCAATGTTATGTGTCTTGCGTGAATCAGCTCTCTTTACCACCTGAATCTTCATCTGGTAGAAAAAACAATTACCCAAATTAATAGCAGTTCTCCCAGCTGAAATGCAGAATCTTCTGGTTTGGGAGGGGATTTTTTTCCTCCCTGCTTTTCACGCTGTTTCCCTGTCATTTCACTTTTCTTGCCTCCATTTATCGCAGCCTTGCAAACAGGTATATTAATTAGCAGTGATCACTCCATGCTATATCACCACAAAAACACAGACAATTGAACAGACAGAACGGCACGCAAATTTCTTTTCAACTGACTTATGACCTTTCCTGTTTTTGTGATGCCCTCAACGCCAAAATGGTTCTGCTTCCATTTTCATTAATAAAATGCAAACATCTCAAGGCGCAAACACGAGGGACATTTGGGGGAGTGGTGGTAAAAAGAAAAGAAGATATGCTTTCTGCTTTTTTTTTTTCCCCTCACTGGGTATCATATTTGGACAGACACCTGTAAAATGGTAAACATAGTTACTGGAGATGGAACTTTAACTTAATGCGCGCCCGTGTTTTCAATGAAAGAGGTCCAGAACGCAGTCTAGCCCTCCTCAGAATTACAGCAACCTGGGGACACGAATTCTGCATAAAGGTCTTCATCAAGCTGGTGGAGTCTACAAAAGGGCTATCTACATATGCACCATTTGTCCGCAGCCTGAGTTACTAGAAGGGGGGTACCAGTCTATGGAACAGTCTCTTCACAACATTTCAGAAGTAATTAAACTGAACTAATTAATTACATGAGTTGTCTTGCTGCCGAGGGAAGGGTTCTGGCCACTACGCTCACCAGATGGAATTCTTCCTAGGCTGCCCAAGCAAGTGATGTGCGCTAAATTTAGCATTATTGAGCAAGATTTAAACTAACTGGAGTTAGTGACCAGAAGACTGGTATCAGACTCTGATGCTGGTAATTTTCTGCCCAAAGTATAGTTAGCAATAATTGCCCAATATTCAGTGAAAACCACAATATCCTAAAGGAAAAGTCTGTGCATTTCAGACTGGTTGTCCAAAGAACAACTCTATGTTTATGACACACAGAAAGCAGTCAGGTTCCTGAACTTTTCACTGAAAGCACATTTTTTGAATATCTAGTGTGCAACAACTCTAGACTCGAACGTCCTGGGAATTAAAAAATTAATGGGCTCCAAAATATCTGTTACCTTCATTAAGCAAAATAAACCACCATATACAAAATTGAGAAGTATGACAAAGCAAGAGAGAAGGTCTTTATGAGACAGCGAATACTAGAAAATATTAGAAAATGGGAATGCACTGAGTTGCCTTCTGGGGTGAATAATGGAATTGTCTGGGCTGTTCTTGAAATACATGTCATATACATGAAGCAGCAGTACAGGAAAAAACAATATGAAGAACACTTGTGAATCCTAAAATCAAGAAGAGATCCGAATTAGTCAACCTGAACTAGAACAGAATGGACGGTGGACAGCCTCAACAACTAAACAACAAGTTAGCTCAGAATAAGCTGGGGTTTGAGCCTTTTTATGACACCACAACGTACCCTGTTGGCATATCTTAAATGACTAATTGCATACAATCAGTTCTGTCCACAAGAAGGGAAACCACACGGAGATCAGTCCCAAGGGCAATCATTTTAAAAATATGAGGCGTGCCTCAAGATTTTGTGGCACCAGTTTCGTTTTGGCTAGTAATAATTTGAGCACAACATTTCTCATGGTCTGTCTTTCGTTCCAGGGCATTCTGTTCTAACACCACTTGCTCATTCCTGGCTCGAAGGAACAACTAAGCTTACTTGGTACATAACCAGAAATGCAATGAAAATTTTGGAAGTTCTAATTGCTTTTCCAGTTGTAACACTGCCTGCTATTGACTAGACTATTAAAATGTGATTTTCTTGAAGCTGAATGTAGTCAATAAAACTGTGAGAATCTTTCCTCCGTATTAACCTGGTTGTAACTCTGTAGTGAGACAGCAAGGATTCTTTTCCTCCGCAGTACACTACGTTCTTTCATTTTCTCCAAGCCTCTTGTGAGAGCAGTAATGAATTCTTGTTAGTGTTTACTAATGTAAATTCATTCTTTGTTATCCCTGGGAGAAGAGGATTAGCAAAATGATAGAACTTATTATTTCTGCTATTGCTATATAATATTTATTTTTATTCAGCCCTTAATTTTGTAGTATGTCCCACCGAATAAAATATATGCACGTACAAGCAAAAACTAAGCGAGAATTTTTTAGCACAATGCACAGAAACATAGTTATGATTCTCATTAACATCCAGAGCGCTGTAAAGCTTGCATGCTATATTAAAAAAATAATTTAAATCTGAAATAACTTCTATTTAGAGGAAGAAAGGAACTACAACTTCAATTTCATTTTCCTGAAATGAAAGCAGCTCCCTTGGACTAAGGATGTGCATATTTTTAGCACTGGCTAAAAATTACAATCTGCGCAATTATTTTACTGTACTGGGAATGCTTTTGGTATCTCCTTTAAGGAACTTTAATGGTTAAGATGAAGTTTATAAAATACACAAAGAACATTTTAGTAAAGAAATCTCTTAAAGGACTTATCTTTGAATAAATAGATCATCGAAACTCCTATCTCAGCCATAACTGAAATTTAGAGAGGCAGGTATTTACAGTGGCTGTCCTCTACTCCACAGAGAAGAAACTGAAATTACAGTATACACGTAAGATTCTGAAATCAATGGATACCATGAAAAAGACGCAGGTTCAGAGCTTAAAATGACCTCCACGAGTGAGTTTGGCTGCATACACAAGTAGCCACGTTCAGGTCAATCAGACTACACACATGCAGAAGTTATTTCCATACATAAAGGCACAGGATACGTTGCAATTAATGTATGCTAACACCTCTTGCCTTTGAGTTAAGTGGCCACCCTGATCAGCAGTATCTCTAAATCAAAAAAATCCTCTACTAGGTCTCTGTGCCTATGTTACAGAGGACCCAGCTTCTCTCTTTCAGACTGTAGAGGTTCATGCTTCCCATTCCTGTGGTTCCCACATAAGCTCCTGCTCCCAGCAATATGGCTGATGCCTCAGAAAATTAATGCATTGAACTAGTCGAGTTACTGTATTACGAATAAATGCAATCCATTCACTAGAGATGAAGTTTAGACTTAAAATGTATTACCTCGTGGCTTGATAAAGCGACTGACGGAGGGATAGAATACCCAAAGCTGCAGGCTGCCAAAGCTCTTTTTGAAATACTTAGAAAAGTACTGAATCTCTTGGTATGGTATCGAGGGAACCTCAGTTAATTTTACAGGCTCATGTTTCAGATCTGTGTAATTCAGTCTCAGAATTAAGCTATTGTGCAAAAAAGGGGACTTTCAAGCTTTCCACCTCACCAAATGGCTTTCCTTGGCAAAAATAAAAGACAATGAAGATTTCTCTTTGCTCAGAGGGGGTATGCTCAAAATTCCATTAATATCAAAGCTTAACTGAGATTTTTCAACCTTCAGCAAGATTGTCTCCTTGTATTTGTATCATTGGTACCATTTGGCCTGTTGCCAAAAGCACGACTGAAAGTTCCTCTTCCAGGCCATTGTAACCTGACAAAATAAACATTCTTCCACCCTACTGAAACACAACTTATCCTGCAGAACTACAGATCTTTTCTGATTTTTAATACCACATACAGAGAGCTATCCTTGTGCAAGACGATTAACAAACACGTAAGTTTAAGCTGCTGCCCTAAGGAGCTTACAATATTTATGATTTATCTGAAATCACTGCAGAGCCTTCCAAAAGAAAGGTATGCTTAGATATTCTTTGTGGTAATCGCCTCCTACAACCAAAAATGCTGATAGAAATTAAGTGCAAAGAAACTTTATTTTTAAGTTAAAAATATTTGTGTGAAAGTAGAGGAACTTACAGTAGCATTCTACAAGTCAAAATCTACATATAAAAGCAGAGATTTTATTAGAGCCCACTTGAATTGAAAATGGAACACGATTCTGTGCTTTAAATATCAGTCTAAACATTTTAAAATTATACATCTATATCAGAATTCTGAATTTGATTTAGAGATAAAAAGATAGAAATCAAATTTTGGAATGTGTACAAAAAATTTGAATTTAACTGGAACAGCAAACTATTTGCTTCGAAGATACCGAAGAGCTTAAAATCTGATCTCTGTTACGCAGTGCCTTAACTCTGATATAATGAATGGAATTAATCAACTTCCAGATTACTCTACTCTGATGTAATTCAGATCAGAATATGACCAAGCAAAATTAACTCAATTTATTTTTTGCCACAAATTGGTAACTACAGTGTAATGAAACAACAACGTGCCCTACCTGGGTATCCATTGTCAATGTAATGCTTAACGAGTTCTCCAAGTTTTGTCTTGCCTGCAACAGCTTCCTTTAGCAGTTGCCCACAGCAAACTAACAGGAAGGAAGAACAAAAAGGATACAAGGTTAAATTTTAAAAAGGAAGCAGCAAAGAAAAGGAAAAAACCCCAGAAGCTGCATACTGGAATACGGTCACGGAATAAAATAAAAGTTGTAGGTTTTCTGGTTTTGTTGTTAGGTTTTTTTTTTTTTTTGCCAAGCAGAGCAAAAAGCAAAGAGGCTGAGCAGGGGAGAATACTGAATAAAAAAGAATACATTTGGCAAAGAACGTATTACAAACAGAGATCGAGAGAAAGATATTAATCAAATATGTTCCTGAAATAATAACTCAAGGGATCGCTAGTGGTTTTCACTTTTTATAAACTTATAATTACTGAATAATACACCTGCTGAACAGCATCTGAACCGCACTGTTGGAGGTGCAGGATAATATGCAGTTCAAGGAAGCAACTCCCTGGATCATTTAATGATCATGTAAGAATTACATTTAAAAAAAACTGTGCTAATCCAATATTATCATTGACTTCAAATACACAGAACACCAGGAGATGTAGATGTAAAGTTTTAGTGAGAACATTGTATATGAAATACTGCTACTTTGAGCCTAGACAGCACTTTCTGACCAAAGTTATTGAGTCTTACTGCCCCACTAGAGTTAGGGGTAGCAGTCCTGACCTTTATTTTACAGGGAGGGAGCTAAGGCACGGAGAGTTTACACATCACAACAAGTCCCAGTTTCAACTCCGTTTTGGTCAATATTAGGTAACAGTCACTCTGTACACTATTGCATGACCTTTCAATTAATAATCGTATGTTGATTCCACCCTTTCTGAAATCAATAGCACCAACATCTTCAGCTGCACTGACTTCAATGGAAAAAGAAGAAAGCCCTTTCATCTGCTTTATTGCTGTTAATCATACTGTTTGGCAAACAAGAGTAAGAATACTCCACAGGAATATTTCTTGGACAAAGTTGATAAAGTTTAATGTTTAAGTGACAAGGGATGAACACAAATTTTAACAGTGACTAGTTGTCTTGGAGAAGCAAATGCGTATTCACAGCAAACAGTGTAAGAACATAACAGAAATTCAGTGCAGAGACCCCACCTTCAGACAACTAATATATATACACCCAAACTCAATCCAATTCATGAGACTGTTTAAACACAGGATTAAATTTGTAAGCCTGTGGTTCAATCCCAATGGTCTAATTGGAAATTAGGTATATGCTGAATATTCTTCAGAAAAATGACGGTCTTCCACCTCTATTTTAAATACTTAATCCTTCTAATATTTGGTTTACAGTATACTTAAAATAAAAATCCCAGATATGGGTAAAGCAGTGGTAATGGTATTTAGTAAAAAGATCTGCAACTCTTTTATGTAGTAGTAGCTTTTAAAGAAATGCAAATTTTGACCTAGATGAAAACACTATCAAACTTGCAGTTTTAGAAATAACGTTCATAAAAAATATTCAAAACATGAGAACAATAAATTTTCTCTAACATTCAGACATGTTTTATTTTTCATTAGGCCAATTACACAACTATTAAAAATATAGCTTTGAATAAATCTACAAATATTTATTTTTAATATGAAATTATAAAACGTGTCAATATTAAAATAACTGAGGGCATAAACATTTTATCAAATTCATTTGTACTTATTAGTACTGTAATAGAGAATTTTGAAAAAGGTAAAGGTAAACTATGTAAGTTCACTGGATATCATTTTAGTCACATTCATGGATTTTTTTTTTAAAACACTAAAATAACAATAAAGATTTAACATACAAAACTACTAATCCTAGAACCCTAATCCTAGAACCCTAAACTGATAGGTAGACAGTTTCATAGCTGTTTCTATGCCTTTAACAGAACTGCACAAATCTATGATCTAGCCGTTAGCTGGGACCATCGTACAGAAAGCATTTGGGTTTTTCTGAAGTTTCAAGTTTGAACTTGAAAAGATTTATTTCTTTTCTGAACAGATCTACCAAACCTGTAACTGAAAACAAGACAGCTCAGATCTTGAAGTTATTCTGCACAAGTAAAGCCAAATCCAGGTTCAATGAATTTTTCTTTACTTCATGGAAAATGCTAGCAAACTGGCACATGGCCAAGGACAACTAATTAAAGAATCTCCTGAACATAAAACCCCACTACCTACTTAATTCTGATTTTTTCATTTGCTATACATTGAAAGAATACTAGTGAAATAAACTTGCGTTTTACTTGACAAAGAACATGTGACTAATCAGCAAATTTTACAGTTATCAGATATTTGTTTAAAATAATTTATGGCTACTTCACTATTAGAAGACATTATAGAACATGGACACATATCACATTTATCCTATCACCAAGCTGTGTACTCATATTATAGGACTTTTTAACATTAGCATGCTAACCATGAACAAGCCTCACATAGAATTTTCTGGGCCTCCTTTAGAAAATAATGAGAATGCACTTTTAAATAATTGCTTCCTTTTCTAATACACATTATTTCAGATGTACAGAACCTGAGTCTTCCTTAAAGTTCAGAGTAAATTCTATTTTAAAAGTGCCCCAATTTTGGTCAGACGGTTGAAACTGCAAATATATTACTCATGATCCACTGATCCACAGAAGAATTCAGAGCACTCCAGGAATCTAACACATGGAAAAACACTGATGTAAAAGATATAAAAAATGTCGACTAAAAAAATGTTAGAGCTGGTTTGTCACAGAATGTATGTTCTACCGGTTTATATTTCTTCATTGAAATACTCTTCACTTCCCTCAAAAATTTGACATCCATAGCAGTGGACAAACAGAGAAATTTTATGAGCAAGTAAGAAAGACAGCAAAAGATAAATGATCAAAAAGAGAGAAAGGGGGAATTCAGCAAAGTGCATATTTACTGAGAACTTACTGTTGACAATGCTGTATTTCTGAGCTATTAGTGCTGCCTGCAGGCTCTTCCCACTGCCCGGGGGTCCACAAAAGAGAATCCGTGGTGTAAAGGGGGCGGCTGATCGGTGCCGTGTTTGGACATAGCTAAGAACTAGAACATGAGAGAAAGGCAAGAAATAGAGTTTCTATCCTATTTCTTAAAAAAAAAAAATACAAACATTGATTAACTTCTGTCTCTTTTTTTCAATGTAATTTTGATCATCACTTATTTTATCACTGAAGCATCTAGGTACCCCACGCAAAATCAGGTATCTGATAAAACTGTCGTGTCAGCAACTTATAAGGAGAGGCATTTTAGAAATCTCACTATCATTATACTCCTGTACTTTCTTTCATCAGTAGATGTCAAACCATTTTAAAGAGCAGATTCAGTTAATATTGCAAATGAATAATGCTCTCTTACTGTGTTGTTTTCAGCAGAAGTAATTTTTGCTTGATTGGTACAATATTACCATGCAAATTATAGAGGGATATAATTACATTTAATACTTTCTGCAGTTTCTGAGCAAATATTTAAGTGTGAAACCTCAGGATGTTAAATTAATATGACATTTATCCAGTTGTGTGTGTCTGATTAACAGACTCCTAATTATAATATTATAGACTTGTAGCATAGGATGTCACAACACAATACGGCATTGGCAACACATAACTGAGTCTGATTTTATTCTTTGGTCCATCATTTTTGCATAACATGTAAAGGGTATTTGAACTTCTCTGTCTGATTTCACTCTATTTGCTGGACACCATTCTTCTATGTTTTGTATTGCGTACAAAACATTACTTTCAGTTTAATCTACAGGTTATAAGAGCTTTGGAAAGATCACAGGACATATGAAGCATCATTAACACTGCAGTACTATAGAGATCTGAACTTTGTTACAATCTCAAAAGAGAACCTGATAGAGCACCAAGAAGCTAAAAGACGACACAGCTTGGCAGCAAGGACAAATTAGGACGGTATTTGGATATAGCCAAACACTCTTACTCCCTGTGCCCCTTTTACGGCTAACAGTACTAGTGAAGAGAGCAGCTCAAGCTTCAGCACAAGCATTGTGAGCTTTCCAGGGATCATAAATTCAAACGCCGAGGCTAAAGCTCGTGCCATCGCATCCTGACTGCCATTGTTACCCATTACTAAAGTAGCATGGGCTAACCTACACAGGCTTTGATTGCCTCTGTAATTGCAATGGATACCATTAAGTGTTAGCCCAGACATCTTCAGTTGACATAAAAGAGTCTCTAGACTAAAGAGTCCTTGTAATAAAATGGTATTTTAGTAACAAATAGGACAGGCTTAGACATTAATGCTTGTATGAATCATAAGCCCATATTAAAAAAAAAAAAACACAAAAGGACTGATGGAGAACATCGTACCAATCAGTATTTTAACTACAATTGTTAACACACTGCTGTATACCAACTAGTATTTTTTCTGAGGACCCTCTGCTAGACACTTTGGTATCACTATAAAATCTTTTGTAATAAACAAGCACCTCCAGCAACCGCCAGCCCTGCTATTTCTAGGTAGTGAATCTGAAGTCTTGAGAAACTAACTCAAATTGCAACCACGTGGGATCCTGTACAGCTCTTTCTCCAGCACCACAAGCTGTGCTGGGATACTGCGCTGTACAACTGAATTGGATGTCACGTATCCCAGCACACATTAGCAGTAATTCCATCAAAGTTTAAGAGTTTACAAAATTTTATAATTGATTAAACAATCCATAATAATACTAATATTGATGAGAGATCTCCTTTTTCTTTTTTAACTCTAACAATAAAAATACTTAACAAAAAACCTGGAAAACCACAACAGAAAATAGTGTGTTTGCTGCATAACTTCCTAAAAATGAGTATCAGCTACCCAAGAAGTGCTCTAGTTATTCAGAACATTTTCCATAACCCAGTGTATTGAAAAGCACAAACATTACAGGCAAAGCACCCTGCTTACAAATGATGCTTAATTTGCAGTAAATAACCAAGTTAATTAGGAGTAATGATCCCCTAGACACTCTCCACATCTAATTATTCTTTAAAAAAAAATCTGGCTGCTTGAGGCACTGCAGAAAAAAGATCTAGAGAGGATTTTTCATTCCAGTTTTCAATTTATCTCACTACATTATTAATTAATAATAATTAATATTCAGGCATTCACATTTTTATTTACAATTCAAGGCATGAATTCTTTATGAATGATGATATGAACTTTTAAATTTAATTAAGTAATTTAGAGGTAATTAATGTGTAAATTCAGAATATAAACTTCCTACTTGCTTATCTTTTAAAGTGCAGCACTTGTTATTAAAGAAAGACCTTTTTGAGATGCAGATCATCTACAGACCGACAGCTACAAAGTACGTTATCAGTCAGTCTTCCTGGCAGTTTCCTTATTCTCTTCTTGAAGAATCAACATTAAAAGTCAGATTGCATTACAGTCACGCAAAGGCAAACAAGAACTGTTGAACAGAAAAGCTACTAGCACAAACAGCTTTTAAATAATGAAATGTTACCCGCTTTGAACAACTACTTCTTGTTATCAGACTTGTGGAAGGTACTAGCCCTTTGGGAGATTAACAATTGAGCCACAATGCAGCCTTTTGGAAGAGAATCTCGCAGAAATAATGGTGACATTTGCTCTACTGAGTCAGCTGTTCCTTGGCAGGATTGTGGAACTAAGGCTGCACAGTTATCTGCACTTACGTTAGTCTTGCAAAATAATTACTAGGAACAGCCCAAACGCTGTGCTAGAGAGAACAAAAATCAGCTGGGAGCCATCTGTATTGATGAATGCTAATCCTACAAACTGTGTCTAACGGCTGGGAACTACCTTTCAAACAAGAGTTTATCAACTATCCGATTTGCCATAAAGGCACATACTTACCCTGTGAGAGGACATCCATGGAAGGCTGGTCTGCATTGATCGATTTCAAAACTTTTTGGTAGATTTGGAAAATCCCAGGGAAGTTTCTGTGATATTCCAGCAGTTTCTTTGACATCTCCTGTTCAGATAGATCTTCTGTTTTCACCAAACGTTGCTGTACCAGCAGATCACTTGGCCAGTCAAAGGTTGTATGGTACACCTCTAGAAGTTAGACATTGATTAGGAACTAAGAGGATGAATAGGTCTTGCTCAGCTCCAAAAGGTTTCCTAGACAAAAACAAGGTCTATCTTGAACCTTTATATTGGTGGCACAAGCGACAAATTGTGCACTTCCCTCGCTCCTTGTACCGACAGCTGACTATACTCTGCAGATGAAGACACAGGAAGTGGCCAAGGTAACTGCCCACCCATGCACCAAGACAGCGTGATGAGTAAGAACCAGGAACTGGGGATAGCTCTCCAAATTCTTAGACTGAATCTTAAACAAGGCTTTTATAAGTAGACCTTTTTTATAGTAAATAAAACTCATTAATTTAGTTAAAAACATCCCTCCTAATTCCACTCCTAAAACACCCAAAGTGATTTTTTTATTGCGCAATGTCAGGATTTTATTTCATGATGGATGATTGATACTGGTACTCAACAGACAATACAGAGCTAAGTCTAGTTGACAGTCATTTAATGGAAGATTTCTAAAAGGATACCTGCACCTCAGAAAAAAAAAACCCAGGATCTGGAAAGATGCAGAGCAAAATGTAAGCTCATATGGACAGATCTAACCTTGAAATATTCTGTACTGCCATAGTCTACTACTTGCAGGCTCAATACCAAGCTTTACATTTTCCCAGATTTTATTGGCACAGAAAATAATGCAACGTCATCAAATACTTTTTCCGAACAGTTTAAGTTTATAAATTCCTACTAGTTCTTAAAAGTATACCATTTAAATTTTAAGCCCATTGGTATTACAATGTTTCTGAGACCAAGCAACACTCCAGTTCAAGTGGAGATCAGCAACAAACACATACGGCACCTTCTGTGAACGGATCAAGCCTTTTCCCACTGTTCCTCTCAATCAGCACAGTGTCTGCAGCATAAAGCACAACTAGGCACAAAAAAAAAAAAAA
>VZSC01002766.1:0-23606 GCA_013398225.1 Steatornis caripensis | reverse complement strand
CACCAGCAAGGAAGTACTTTTAAAACCATTGCTTTTCTTGCTTTATGTCCTGGTTTGGCCAACAACAGAACCAATTTTCTTTTTAGTAATTTTACTAAATTACTTAATTTTTTCCTGTAACTGTTTAGATGCATCCTAGTGTTAAAGATGGATGAACGCATTTCAAGCGCATTTGCCTTATTCTCCTTTCCCAGTAAATACCTGCAAATACTTTACTTTTAATCAGAATTTTGCTCCATCTCCTAAACAGCACAGTGGGATAAAATACACATTAATCCAGTCCAGTACCCATGGGTACTAGCTGTCCCCATCATCCATACCAATTAACAAGGTTCTGCCTTGATTACACTGTATCTGGAGCCTAGGACAGAAGGACCCACACAGATCGCTTAAAAGTAACTGTGGTATAGAAGAGAAACAGTCTTCACCCAGGCACTTTGGTAGTGAGACCAGTGAAACTTAGTTTTTGATAACCTCACAGAAAAAAGGGTTCAAACTTCATTAGAAAGCATCAAATGACGGAGAGAATGTCAGTTCCCTAGGTTGTTTTTGGCTAATCAGCCTCACAGTTAAACATTGTAATTTAATTACTGTTTTCAGTGCGTTTGATTACAGGTTTCAAACAAGTTGTTCTTGTGGCTTTCTTCTCTGTATCAAATAGCTCTTTCAGATGCTTTTCTCCCTGTTAAGGTACTCATACACTGTAAATCTCATCTCCTCTCAATCTTCTTTTTGATTAACTAGACAGACTGAACTTTAAGATTCTCATTCAGGATCTTGGTTACACAGACATAATCGTGAGCAAAACTCAACTTCAGATGTTATTAGCTATATTAAAAATACATGCAAGTACTAGACATTAAACATTTTTGCCTAACTATTGCAGTGATTCTGAACTCTTCATTAACAGTCGAATCTCATCCAAACCAAATCCAAAGTGACAATTCATCAAGTTCGCTAACATTCTGTTCACTATCTACTGGCAAGCTCTAAATTTGTCGTTTTACACTGCATTCCACACAACCATAATAATTTCTTACATTCTAACTATATTAATTTGGGACAACTGGCTGCTTCTAGATGGCAAGGGCAGCTGTCAAGGTCCTCTCTATCGGCACATTGCCACGAAACAAATGTTCCTCTCAAATCAAGTCAGAATCCACCCATACTCTGAAAGGTCAAGCTTAAAATAACGATGTTTCCACTTCACTTGCTGGAGTAAAGTTTGCTAAGTTTGCATTCTTTAACTCAACAGAAGGATGAATTTGTATTTCATACATGAGGAATTGTTTTTGAGGATAAAGGCTGATTCTACACATGGAAGTCAGAGAAAACTTAGACCCACTCCTAGAACAGAAGCAAAGCTACATATAGCTGCTCATAGACACTTGCTGGGGTGGTCTTGAATTTACAGAACCCTAATGTGTAAGAAGACAAGGGTTCATGTGTGAAAGACAGGGTTTAAAGTCTCATAGGTTACTTCAAGTTTTTGAGTGAATCTGAACCATACTGAAATATTCTGCTCTCTGACAACTCCGCGGTCTTCAGAATTGAATTTATTGAGAATTTTGGGAGAGAAACACTTCTAGTCTTTCCTACTGGATGCAATCACACATAAACCTTGTACTGCTTACCAACATGCCTAGGAAAGATGCCAGATGATTGCAGCATCCATGCCTGTTCCTGATTTTCAGGGAAGCCTTCCAAAATCCATCCCTATTGAACAAAAACATGAAACAGTTATTGATCCTGGAAGAGAAAAAACAAAAATTAGCACTAAATATCAGTGCTATTCGCACAAAAATTACCTCATTCTGACCTCACAACAGCACAGTATTTGTTATGGATGCTTGTGAGAGAAGAAAGCAAACATGGAGCACTGATATTTTTGTGAAAAGGCACGCACTAATACCGCTGCCACAGAGCAATGGGAATGTATTGTGGCAATGATTTTTTTTTTCATGTTTCAATCTTAAAAAAGAGAAACTTAAATCTTGAATAAAAACAACCCAAAACAATTTCTACAGTTTTGAAATATTCAAAAGGATACCAGCACACTCTGTGTGTAAAAAAAGAGGCTAAACAAATCTAAAGACAAATTTAATGCCAAGAACACTAAGGAAAGTATGCACGCTTTCATTATTTTCTTAAATTATACAGGAAAACTCACAGTAATGAAACCAGCGTTCCCAAAGCTAATGAAGCAACCGAGCAAAAGGAAGAAAAAACAAAAAAGAGCCTTTTGCTCCCTTAAGTCCTTGTTATAGCCAGCTAAGTGTTGGATTGAGCATCTTTAAAAAAACATTTACAGATCTGTGAAATACCATAGGAGAGCTGCAGCCTCACTCAGCTTTTGTGTGATGCAGGATTTGAAATCTAATCCACTTCCCAGTCTCAGGTCTGAATCTCCTAAACTTTCTCTAATTTATCTGTTTGTTGCTTAACCACACACATCCTTGTCACTATATCCTACACCTCAAAATAACTTTGTGATACTACAAGAAATTTGGAAACCATGTTTGTACTGAAATAAAGAAGATATTTTAATACTGTATTAGCTAGCAATCCATTATTATCTCCCACATAAATTTGAAGCGAGGTCAGTACGAGGTCCAAAGGTTTTAGAAGTATTTCAGGGAAACGTATCTCCATGACTTCTGTAGGAGGAAATTGGGACATTCCAATTACACAAGAAAATAGAGTAGACTATTTAAAATTCCTTAATTAGCCTGGTTTCAGGAATACGTCACCCTGCTGATACCTGTAGAAAACAAGAGACTCGAGTAACTGCAAGCCATTTTTGCCACTCCCAGTGTTTGCTTTATCAAATTAGAATGATCCTCTGTCTAAGGTCACACAGGTGCTGAGAAATCAATTAATCCCTCGGGACTTGCAGGAGGCAAGGCTGCACAGTATTTTTAGCAGTACACTAGGAACTTCAGCACTAGTTCTGAATATATCGTGCTTCTACAACATACATAGAGGCCCAGATCCTCTTCTAGGGAGAAATGGCATCAGACATCCAAAGCCAATAAATCTATGCCAATTTACACAGACTACAATCTGGCTCATTTTCTCCACTCCAAGTGCCACACTTTTGGAAACTAAAGCAAAACAAACAAAACCCACCCCACAAAACCATAGCTTCTGATGCCAATACAGCTTATTGCTCATAATCACATACTGCGCAACAGGCAGTAAACACAGAATATTGGGTTTTTAGCAACGTATAGCAAACTTCAAGAGGTTTATATACAAATTTCAGAGGTACTTAACACAGGCAATAAGAAATCTTATAGCTGAAAGTTTTTGCAATGTAAGAAAACACAGCTCAATAAATAGCTTCCTGCAACAAATACATTTTACGGCATTAAAGAAATGCAAAAAAACACACACTACAAAAACAGTTAGCATTTTGGATCTTATTTCCAAAGGTCTCTGAGTTCCAGGGTATCAGTCAGTCCCTAATTAGAATACATTATCCATCTACTTGACACTTCAGTGAAATGTCTATTCCACCACAGAGCTGCAGCTTTGTTCAGAACAGGTTTATTGATATTCTGCTGCATTCCCTCTCCATACCCCCAGTGGTTTGGTTCTGTTTTATCACACATCAAAAAGGCCGTATGCTCAGGGCACCCCATGCACAGCTCAGAGCTGGAGGTCTGAACAGCTGCAAGTAGTATGGTATCACAGGAGGGACAAGCTCCAAGCAGATGTCACAGATTAAAAAAAAAGAAAGAAAGAAAAAAAAAGAGTAAAAAGGGAGTGCAGCTTGGGAACGAAGCAAGAGGAAGCAAGACACAGCAGAGCAAGACCTGACTTAAAATATGCCTATCATGCTTTATGCAAACACTGGTCTTTTTTGCCCTCCTGACTATCATTAAAGTGTAATTAGTAACTTCACATGGTAAATTTGTTTCTTTAAGAAGCCATCTATCTTTAGTTCTTGATAGCAGTAACCCTACATTCAGGCACGGATTGCACCTTATCACATCAAGGATGGAACAAAGACTAAAAGTGAGTAATTCCGTGGTGCCTTTACTCTGTGGTCACTGTTCCCTCTCTTTCAGCTAGAAACCTCAATCATTTCCCACATGAAGACTGCTGTAAATACAGCATACTGCTGTTGCCTTAACACCAGGTGAAGTGGTCCTTGCCCCATGCCACGCTGAAAATCACCAGCAAGGAAGTACTTTTAAAACCATTGCTTTCCTCTCCAGATTTAAAGAATCTGGAGAAAAGGAAATGCCCAAGGTTGTTCCCAAATGTAAATCTCATTCCTTTGCTGGCACACTACTCTCAGCTATTATACCAAGCCTCCGTCCTTTGACACTTCCCACCACAATAATGGTGACTTGGGTATTCAGTTCTCCCTTGTTATTTGACCTGCACAGTCTCAATTTTTTTAAATTACAGAATCCAAAATTGATACTGCTTTAGAATAACGAAAAGGCTTAGTGCAAAGAAATAATGCTGAATTACGTGGCACATCTGACAAAAATCTCAGCCACAAGCATAAAGGTCAAAGGCCATGCATACTGCTGCCTTTAGGAAAACGGGTCATCACAACAGTTTTTCCACATCATCATTGAGTAGTTTTGAAAAAGTATTACATGCCTTTCACTCCCATCCGAAGAAAGAGGACAAACAATAATGCAAAAAAATAACAGGTACAGATCTAAAATTTCTGAGATTTTCAGAAAACAGCAGACTGAGGAGTGCAGTAGAAATATTGTCAATCCAGCTCCTGCAGTCTGTCAACATCAGCAGCATGGACGATGGAAGAAGCACTAACTTTAACAAATTTTCCATTAGAAAGAAACATTTTATTCCCCACGTTATTTTTCTAGGTTGAGTAAACTGCAAAGCTATTAAAAAAAAAAAGCCACATTCTTCTTAGAAAACAAAAAAGATGGTGACTAGGCAGATTCTCTCCCCAGATAATTCTACATCACATCACTATTCTTGCACGGAGTTTCACAGAGACAACATGATGATCTTTATCTGCCAAGGTAAAACCAGAAAGAAGCACTAGCCATTGTTCTCTTTTTCCCTCCCTTTCAAGGACAGTCACTACCCTTCTGAACTGTTTAATACCAATCAAAAGTAATTCTGTCACTACTGATGTGAATCACTGGCCTAAGCTTAATTTCTAAATGGTCCTAAGACATGAGTAAGGCTGCTCAGCTCGCTCTCTCACAAATTCATCATGCAGTAATCTCTTCACTAGCCTTCCCCAGTTCTATAAACTCCCTCAACACCAGCAGTCAGAGGTGCCATAGCCAACATGTACTAATCCTGTAAGACAAAAAGTCTCCATATCGGCTTCACAAGTCCCAGGTTCCGGCATAATGCTTGCAGTAAGTTTTCTGTGTATGCTGGAAAACCTACCCATCTGATCCCTCGCAGTCCTAACTACTTTTATATTAGAACACACAACACAGTCTCAGCAGAGCTGTTGATCAATAAAAATGTTCTCCTTAGAGAACGCCTGGGACATCTATAAACCTGTGAGTGTCACAACAATGGCACGAAAAATTCTGTATTCCTACTGTCACTGGGATGAAAGCTGTACAATTAATGCCAAGCCAATGACACCACAAGGAGAAATAAAACAAACAGCTGGTGGTACCATGGTCCAACATACTGCTCCTAATCTATTAACATTCTCAGGGAAAAAAAAATGCTGACTCATGCTTTGAGAGAAATGGCATAAATCTGTTCAATGAAGTACAAAATCCACAGCATTAATTCTAGTTCCGATCACGTAAGGAAAATATTGCAATTAAAATGCATAGATCCCCTTCCAAATGGAAAAGACATACACAATGCCAGGAAGTTTTAGTGACCATGAATTACCACCTATTAATTAAAAGATTTTTAATAACCATCACAACTTGGAAACGTCAGTTATGTGCTTTTCCTAAAACTAGCTGAAACCTTAACTTGACCAATAACACCCACTCCATTCTTGCTGAATGTCAGGGAAGCTCTATAAAGGGTTTTTTACCCCCCTGGCTCTGTAACACATCCAGCACTGATTCAGTGTTGCTGGTGATAACAGGAACATAAAATGTAGGCAGGACACTATGCAGCTGTTGGCATTTTAACCATCTTGTCACCTTATCAAAGTTTACATGACCTAATATTTAAAGTAGCAGTCACTGAGAGATCCTTCCCTTGCCGCTAAAAGGAGAACTAGAACCGTGCCAACAATTACAGAAAGCACGAGGTAAAAAAAGCATAGGATGGATGCAGCCTTTGGAGAGCCACGGATTTTGCTTACACGCTGATGGTGTGGAAAAATCAGCTGTTGAAAACATATCGTTTTAATCAAAGAGACTTATGTGAAAAAAATAAGCACATTGGAGGGGTTTTAGAGCTACTGTTATAAAGGCCCTAAACTAAAGAGTTATTCACCTATGTACTAGTTTACAGCAACTACTGCCATTCAACAGTTCTCCTCCAGGTAGCATTAGAGGACCTAAAGCCTAGCGGTTAGCAGTCCAAAGAGAAGTTTCTCTCTTGGGTTTATCATCTAACTTTAATTTCTACAGGCTTAAAAATATTTTAAACATACTCACTAGAGAAGAGGTTTCACTTAAGACAGATGTTCCACATCTTACCACAAAGACAAGGCAGTAAATCATATAATCACCTGACTTGCTGTATATCCATTATATCTCATTGCACTGCTTACATAAAAAATGTTGACATTCATAGCCTTTTTTTGCTGCTCATTTGCTAGTATATCCAGGGCTGACAATACTGGTTTCTCAAGTGTTCCTCAGCTACACTCTTTAATTCAAAATGCCACAAAAAATGAACAAGATGGTACACCACATGCATGTCTTCAAACAGGTTCTCCTGCAAATTGAAAGGCCTAAGTCCTGTGTGAATTTAGTACAGATAAACAAACGCATTAAATACGACCAGATATTTGATCTGGAGTGCTAAATAATAAATAAAACAGCTCAGCTAAAAAGACCTTCAAGAGAAGCCAGACAGACCCGTATAATTCAAGCACAGTGACTCGCAATGCAAAAGTTTAATTCTACTTTGCAAATTCAAAATTAATAGATCAATAATGGAATAAGGTGTACAGTATTTTGCAGAGAAAAATTGATAACTGATAGATTTTCTGCCAATCTCTTTACTTCTTTCTTTCTAAGGATCCAAAAATAATTGTTTCAGTCTCCCAGATAGATGATGAAGAATGGAGCAAGAAGCACAGGACCCTAACACACACAAAAAATGGTCCATTTGGTAAAAAAAGGGAGAGGGTCATGTCCTTATACATAACGTACCAGAAAATTCTTCCAGTCTTCCCAGGCCTCGATTATACCAGTGTAGGAAGGGAATTCAAAGAGAAATAACAGCAAGGTTTAGGAAGAACATACGACCTTGAACAAACAGCAGTGTGCATTTTGCCTAAAACCTGGGTCTTATTTGCACAGCGAAGTAGATTTTATTAGTTCACAGTAAGTGGAAAGAAGGCAGGAGGGGGCATCAGAAAAATCCACACTTCGCAGTTCAGAGTTGCTGGTACATTTTAAAATACTAATATCTTGGTAATTCCCCATGAAAGCAAATACTGGTGTAGTTTTTAAACACAGGGTTCAACTCCTCATATGTTACTCCAAAGTTGCAAGAATTCAACCCCATGAATGTCAATGGGATTTATATCTGGTATAAATATAGAATAATTTAGAGATGAGCTAGGTTTCTGTTTAATGATTTTCCCTTCACAAAAACAATTGCTCACATTTCTTTGAGGGAGGAGGAGTCCTATACCGCCATTTGTAAATACGTATGGAAGCCAATAATGCACCCCAGATTTTTGTTACAGTAACTCTCTTTTTAAACCTGGATTTCGACAAAAATGCAATGAAATGTTAAAAAATCACACACATTGACTTATTTTTACTCCTTCAGAGCTTCCCCTACTGATGGAAAAGGAAAGACTTTTATAGCAAAGTACTTCCCCATGCAAATAAGGGCACTGCCATGCACTCTTCTATGACCTGGCAAAAGAATAAGCTTAGCTGGGCAAGGAAAGGTTTGTTTTAGCTTAATGACTTTTCTGAGTAACATTAAACACCAGCAGGTAGTATTCTAAATTAAATTCTCGTGCAACCGGTGGATTAGATAACGGGGTAGGTCGAAGTTTAGCTATTGCTAGTTCTAAACTACAGCTTAAAGAGACCAGCATACTACCTATTTTGCTACAGCTGTATGTTCACAACAGAAACATGACACAGACAGATGTCCTCTAGCAAACCTCTCGGGCAGGAACAATTTAAGAGATTACATCTCCAGCTATTCATTACCATCCTGATCAAGTTATCCTTTCCACAGTTCATACACTGTAATCGACCATCCGATCTAGCTTACAGAAGGTGGGTCCATTGAAAGCCACTTCCATCAGTGGCTTAAGCTAGGATAGTTGACCTTGCACTGAAGCAGATGAAGGCTTCTTTAGTAATCATGCACATTGTCTGAGTTGTAAAAGTCGAAATCTTTGATCGGGGCAGAATTTTTTTCAATTCTTCTTGCTAGTTTTGTTGATGTTTCTCTGTACCTAATTACCATCTTCAAAACTACAAGGCAACGGCCCAGCCCCCGAGATGATTTTGTTCCACCTGGATGGAAGGATCCAGTCTGCAGATCGTTGCAGACTACACCAAAAATCAAGGAGACAGAGAAAGAAGTACAAGACAAGGTTTTCAGCATTTCCAGTTTCTTTCAGTGCCTATTTAAGCTTTAGGAAGAAGCCTAAGAAGCTTTAGAAAGCAATTTTCACACTTCAATGAAATGTTAATTACCAGCCCTTCTTTATTCAATCAACACGGCAGATGATGACGATGATGTTGAGAAGCAACAGTTTTTAATAAACCCATGAGTCTTGCAATATCTCTATGCGGTCAGGAAGTACTAGTTATCCTCTCACCCAAAAGTGTGGGTGTGAGAGTGACTTCTGAAAACACGTACTATTTAACTGAAGAAAGCTATTTGGTCCTTCATGAACGTAACACCTAGTTTTGACTGGACTTTCACGAAGTGCATCAAATAATGCGCAGTCTGTATTTGGACACTGTTTAGAAACAGGGTTTTATCCATTAGATTAGTATGTCTCTTACAAACAGTCCCTTATAATGGGCTGATTATGGACTCAATAAATCATAACAACACCTGAGATTTTAAAGGAAACACATAAAAGAGATTTTGCTTTCCTTGAGTCCAGACATTAATTTCAACCAGTATTAATCTACTTAAGTTCTCTTTTGGTTCTATGTTAAAAGTATCTACTTATATTAAGGCTAAGCACATGGTGGGGGGGAATCCACACATCTGTGAATACAGTTAAATCTATTCAGCTGCCTATTTGTGTAAACTAACAGTGAACATACTAATTATTACCTAGAAGAGAATATATTCAAATGCATTTTTTCATAAAACAGGAACAAAAACAGACACCATGAGAAATAAAGAAAATTTATACGAATAATGTTAAACTCTTCTCTCCTTTTTCCTCAATAAGAGTTAAAATCTTAACTCAACATACTGATTTTTATATATTTCCTGTTTGTCTGTTTTGTCCACTATAACTCTGCCAGTTGCCCCAGGCAATCAACAAAGCTATCCTTGTTCAGCCTTTGATCATCTCTGTGCTAGAAGATTAGCATATGCATACTCTCATCCTCCCCTTTATCCTGTTAATAAAGCTCCAAACTCCCTCTGCTGATGTTCAAGAAAGCAATCCGCTCCAGAGCCCCCAATGATTTGCCCCCATTCCCTCCTCTGCTCAGGACTCAGAATGCCAACTACTATGCACGAGTTGTGTAAGTGCTTTATTCACCGGCCCTCTGAGGAGCAATTCTTACTTGTTTGATGCAGTCCACGTTTGACAGACGCTCCTGGATCAGATTGGCCCAAAGCGCGTTGGGAATTTTCTAAAGAAAGAACAAAAAAGGGCTGAATATTCACAATTGAGTTCAAAAGGAATTTTACCATGCAGGCACATTCCGGTTAAAGGTGAACTGAGATGTCTTCTTTAAAATAAATAAATAAATCAATCTATCTGTGCAAGTCCCAAGTCATTAACATAATATATTAGAGAGTTAATAAGGGCACAAAAAATAGGTGTTAAAGGTAAGCTGAACACAAAGCCTACATCCACGCTTTTTGCACAGTAACATGGAAGCGCTGCCCGGTTTTGCACGCTGACATGCACATTGGACATTTAACCTGCAAAGGGATCCGCGAGAACATCACACCCACAAGTAGTCCTTTTTACCACGAGTATCTGACCCACTACTGCTTCACGTGTCAGTGGACCCAGCATTAGTGATCTTAACAGCTATCCTGTGAAACGAGCAGAATCTCAAACACAGAGCAAATAACACAGAGTCCGATTTTCAGATTTCTTTCATAGTTTCAAGTAACTCTCACTCTTTCATCATCCAGAAAGTTTACTTGAAGTACATTTTCACGTTAAAGTTAATTTTAATGTTAGTTAATTTTTAAACTCAGGACTGTGAAATGGGATTGAAACCGCTTGTGCCAAGATTTTCAGAAGTGCTGTTTCTTTCTGTGACTATTACTTTGTCCATATCTAAAGATGTTTTCTAAGACAGTATTTGCTATCTGACAGAAGAACAAAGTTCCTCTACAGATTTAGCAGTCTTTTCATCCTGTAATATTTCTTCCACTATTATATTAGATTTCCTGACAAGAAATTAATGATACCATTCTTTCCTTCATTCTACGCTGAATTTGGCTGAACAAACTCTATGTTAGGCAGTCAAACTTGATAAAAGTCTAAACCTTTAGCCATGCCCGCCACAGCAGCTGTTAATCATCTGACTAAATGCCTTGTCTCAGTCTCATTCAATTTTGTCATTATTGGCAAAATGAATACTCAGAAAAAATTCTGCAGTCAGTTTCGCTACTTCCCAAGTGAAAAAAATTATCTTTCACTTAACAATGTGAGCTTGACTCTTTGTTCCATGTAGTTCCATATATTCTGGGTTCCCATTTCTTTTTCTAACCAAAAAGTCTGACGGGCATAATCATAAAAAAATTAATTCTGCAGGCTGCTTACGTTATACTACAGAATGTAGATAGATACAGTGAAAATGTGACTAACTATGTGGAAAGATTTCATAACAATCATCTTCATTAGATATTAAACAATTTCATCAGGAGTGGTGGAAACATAAGTCACTTGAAAGTAGAGCGGAGCAAGCACTCCAGAATACACAAAAGAGACCAGTCCTTGCTCGCAGGAACGGACAAGGTGGCCCAGTCAGGCGGTGGGTTTTCTTGTCTTGTTTATCTCTACTGTCCCCATTTCTCAGTGCCTCTCCTAATATCAGCCATTCGTAAGGCAACGTTCAAGCAGGTGAAAGAGAAAAAGGGAAAGAAATTGCCGTGTTTCTTGGAAGTCAGCAGGTCCCATAGGGTGGTGCGTCACAGCCTCCTGCAGCCTCTCCCGGCTGGAGCCTGGGTCTGTAGCTTTGAGTGTGTCACCTTCCAAAGGTGCATCATGCTGCTATCAGAAACAGCTAGTGTCTTGCTTACTTCTTTGATGTGTCATGTCGAGACAGGCTACTGACTGCCGGGGGTCCACTCTGCTAAGACTTGCCAAACTAATTTAAACCAGAATTATATGAACTTCTTTCAGTGTAGTGGTATTCTTAGTCCTCTCTTTTGAGCAGGGCTTATTGCACAAAAACAATCAAGGACACACATGCGGGCATTTCAGTGCTTCGCTTCCTTCTGCTCCCTGTGGCTCAATTCCAGTCTCGTTTCCTGGTCAGTTTTCCT
The DNA here is from genome assembly GCA_013398225.1 of Steatornis caripensis. NCBI lineage: Eukaryota > Metazoa > Chordata > Aves > Caprimulgiformes > Steatornithidae > Steatornis > Steatornis caripensis. The sequence continues at coordinate 11,774 of VZSC01002766.1, read as the reverse complement.
CCTACTGAGCAGTGGCCTACAAAATCATTTTCAATAGGTTGCTTGTAGAATGCCTAACTATTCAGCTAGAAATCATTAAATTTGATACATATCAGATAGCACATTTATAATTTCTCTCTTATAAACACTCACATAAATATATCATGAGCCTGGTAGATGCAAGTTCACTTTCCAGAAATGCGCAATAACGGACAAGGACACACACACATTTGATAACTGCAGAACTGTATCTTATCTAAGGCACTCCGAGCCTGTCCCAACACCCAGTTTAGCTAATGCAAAGGACTTGCTGCTTGAATTGTTAAACCTTCCAAAGCCATGGTATTTTACGTTCAGACCACTTTTCTATACACACTGGTTTAATCACTATTTCCATACTGCTGAAAAACTGTACTCATTCCTGATTAATTTTAAACATTACATGTTATTTCAGGGACATCATATTTTATCTTACATGCCTGATCTACTCAGAGTTATGTTTTTGCAACCTTTTCATAAAACTGCTACGCTTTCTGTTGCCAGGGTGGAGGGAGCACTTTCCCTAGACATTTCCATTGGAAGGTTTGGCTATATTTGTCCTGAAAACTGCTACAGTTAAAACTTCTGACTTAGTTTGCACCTCAGCGAGAAAAGCAGTCAAGTTTGAAGAAATTGGGTTCAGTATTTTGGAAATCATGAATGTTTAGATTTAGCTCGTTCAGATAAATACACATGAAAGGCTGGGGGTTTTAATGTATACACAAAACCGAAACGTTTCTATTTGTTCCTTCACAGTGGCTTGTTCTGAAACAGATTAGAATGCTGAACGTGCATAGATCATGATGCCTTCGGTTTTTGTCTCTTCTATCATATTTCTTCTTAAAAAGCATGTGGATATGATGCAGTTGTAGAGTAGTTTTAAGTCATGCAAACACCTTAACTGCAATTTAGTGCAGCATTAAGAGCACACCCACCCCATACGCCCACAACTACCACAGTTTTTTCAACTTCTTATATTACCCAGTTAACAGGAAAAGTTAAACACACAATAGCTCATCATTAGAGTTCACTACAGGAAAAACCTGGAGGTGCTTCCTATTAACATTATAATAACTAGAGATGAGGGAATAATTTGTAATGATTTATCCAAAAATGTAGCCTCTTTTTCTGTTCATGGAATATTTATTGGCAGCTTGTGGTTCTTCAAATTTATTGAATATTCAAAAATGTTTGATGACGTCTTGGAATATTTTTACACGCAGAATGATCACATTTTGCTTTGAACTGTCAATATTTAAAATTCATTACCTGAGCTGTGCTCATTAGTAAGTGACCAGGTATGTGTCAGTGAATGATTGCATGTCCAACTTTAAAAACTGAGCTTCAGAGAATAATCACATATTTTAAATACGCCTTCCATGAATTCTTGTGCCAGGAAAACTCAAATGCTTTAATGTTCACTGGAAGTGAACACAAAAGAGGTGAAAGCTTGGCTAAAGATAAGTAAAATATATGAGCAAACATTTGTGGACCTTTCTGCAGATCCAGTAACATTGGCCTACTGACCTAAAAGTGAACGACCTTTGGCACTGAGGTTAAGTTAGCCACAGTAACCTTATACACATGAAATGTTCCTCTAACAACATTAAATTGCGTTATATGATCTTCACACCAGACTTTCAAAAACACAGTCTAAGTTCCTGCTTTTCCTCTTTCCATTTATTAAATTGCTTTGGCCAGGAGTACAACTTTTTAATGCCCGGGTTGTATCAAAGACAGTATAAACAGCTATTGTTCTGCTCCTGAACAGACATTCAAACCCTATTAGTGCTAATGGATGTTATGTATGCTAGAGGAGTCAAGTTTACCACTTGCTTCAGCAGAACCAGGGGTCAGTTACGGCAAAAGCAGATTTAGCCAGGAGACATGAATTAGTAAGGGCAAATACAGCTCTTGAGATGACAATGTGGCTACATTTTAAGTCATTGTAAAGCTTGCATTGATTTAGAGGAAGCAAGGAGATCCCTCTGAGTTTTAGGAGTTACATTTGAAGAATCAAACTCATATAAAAGAGCAAAAGAAATGATTTAGTGAAAACGGTCTTCTAGGATCTAAAGTCTCAAAAACAAAGGCAAACTGCACAGTACTAAACCACCACCAGATTCTGCTCTTTGGGCACTCCTTAGTACCTGATTAGCCTTGGCATTTTTGACTTTCATCTTCCACACCATCCATGTTTTAAATCAAATAAGCCCAAAAGGACACCCTTGAAAGTGCATCTGTATAGTCTGAAATATGTTAATTACAGTAATTAAACCAAAGGGAATTTTTGTTTTAAATTCTCCCCCTCTAAGTTGAAATTTATGAATCTAGAAAAACAATCTTTAATAATTAGAATAAAGATTTCAAAGTACATATTCTCGACAAGAATAATTTTCTATCATCCCAGCCAAAAGCAAACCTTTTTGCCAGTAAGTTCAGTGAGTTCAATGAACTCTTTCCTCTCAGATCTTTAAGTACATCACTCGGCATATCCAAACTTCATTCACTAATCCAGTGTAATAAACACTATCGTATTTTCAGCTTAATTTTCTAAGGAAAAAAAATTACCTATGTATCACACCATCTACCATCTCAGCAAATTATGGCTCTGTTGGCCAATTTCAATCAAATCTAGAAGCAGTGTAGAATTCTCACAGATATGGAATTGCTTCAATTTTTCTGAAAACAAGTGATGAGGGAGAGAAACTCAAACTAGTGGACTTTCTAGAGTCACAGAAAACCAGACTTCTTCCATTCTATTACTCATGGAACACAACAAGGGCAGGAATCAGAAGCAGAGATGCTTCTGTGTATTCAGGATATTCTTTCAACATATTTTTCCAATCTACTTGTCACTAGCCTTTAATAACAAGAAAATTACATTGCTGATCAACTAATCCTGTGAGTCATGACATCTGGAAAAAAATGTTGTTCAGACCAACTCCTTTGAACATTAGTTAGGAGGCCCACAATGAAGCATGAACGTATTTAAAAACCCGTCTGGAGCAATCTGGGTACTTGGAGTTGGGTAGAGCGTGTCAATCCAAGAACTGAATGATCTCCTGAGCTGGCTGCTATTGCCTCAGCTTGAGAGCTTCTAGTGTTTTCGGTAACTGACTGGATTGTCATATCCTTTTGAGTTAATGCACCAAGTAAGTTATTTGTGTCATGCTACAGAGAAATCAAGCATACACAACTAAGTAGCACTGTCAGATCAAAAAAAGTTCTTTGTGTACATATTTTCCAGAGCATTTTGTACCGAAGGAGACCTCAGAGATGAATGCTTATTTTATTATCAAACATGCTGAAATAGAAGATGCTTTGCTTAATGATATACTGAACCATTCTTTAAATTGTGTTGTGCATACCTGGACTTCTCTCAATTCTGTCACTCATGTCTAAGGTTAATGTTTCAAGACCTCCATTACTTTCCGTTGTCTTCCTCTCCCACCCTTATTCTATGCCCTGACACATTTTTATCTTTGTTTATATTTTCTAATCTAGCAGAGGTTACCCTTCTTCTCTGAAAGACCCCGTACCTACCTATACACAAACCAATGTACAAACCACCATAGATGTAAGAATATTTACTCTGATCTGCTCAACTCATAGCACTGGAAATCATGGGAATGTCATATAATACCTCTTCTGTGACAGAAGAACTACTATTATTATATTCTTACATACCTGTTTTCTTTCTTTATATGCCTTTGCTTCTTTTGACAGCGCTAATATTTCTTTGAATAACAAAGTCTCCTGAGAGATACGTATGGCATCCAAATGTTTACAAAGCCACATTGCCTGAGGCAAGAAGAAAAAAAATACAGGTTTGAAATATTTGGAAAGAAAATGAAGCATTTTTTCAGAAGGCTGTAGAAAGACAGTGTTTTCCTAGCCTTCAATTTAGGTATGTAGACTATATGTTTAACTTAACTTAAGCAGTTTCTTATAAAGATGTTCAAGAGTCTACAGCTTTGAATACGGTCTTTTTCATGTACTGTACTATAACATAGACTTTAAAGAAGAAAGTATTCTTCCAAGCGTGCACACATGACCATCATCCGCAGTTTCTGTGGTCAGCTTTCTCTGCAGCTCAAATACAACTTTTACATTTTCAATTAAGGGTACCAGTGGACATGACAGACAACTGGCCATGCAAATCAAGCAATTCACAATAAGGGAATACCACATGTGTAACTATGGTACCCCTCCCAGGTTAATTAGTCCTGCTAAAAAGCTGGGAAAACAAGACAGGCAGAATTTTCTTGCATTACAGCAGTATCACTACCACTACCTGAGCGAGTTCTCACAGAGCTCACTTGAACATTTCCATTTAACCTGTAGGGTAATACACAGGCGTAGGAATGCCACCCTTCAATTTGTCTTGTGCTCTTCTACTGCTTAGATAATTCTGAAAACTATTTTCTCAGAATAAAATTTTCACAAGTGCTGAGCTCAGTAGAAAGTAAAACGGTAACTGGACAGTATTAGAACAGCGGAGGCAGCATACTTACAACTGTAGTTTTCCCAGAAGCAGGCGGACCAAGTATGCAAATTCTTGGAGCTATGAAATAAGAATACGTGAATGTCAAGATGCAGAACAGCAAAAATCCCAACCAGCTTCCCACTATTGCACTGCACAGTATAAAATTAATCACAATGACACACTTATTTCAGTCCAAATCTGCCTAAACGGAGACTTCATGATTGGGCTTCACTGGGGGAAAAAGGGGAAACACTAAGTCAGTGACAGCTGGGTCTTCCTTTAATCTCTACGGTCAATGACATTAATACTCTGACTAAACATGCCACTTAAGCATATATTTAAACACGTGGATGGTTTAGTGGGTGAACTAAAGCACAAGATATATAAACATTTCCTTATTTGAGTTTGACTTTTATTCCCAAAACATTGATTTAGACCTAACACATTTTGCGATGAAAAAATGTTTTAGCTTGTACATGCGGGACAAGATTATATAAAAGTGACTATATCGTAATCATGGAAAGGTTGAGACTGGACAAGATTTCTTGAGATCATCTCTTCTCTCGTATTTCTTACACAGTATGGTAGTAAAAATACTTTTTACTTTGGCAAAGCTTTTGGCTCTCATCACAAAAATGCAATTTTACTTTTTAGTTTCATCTAAATAGGTTGCATCATGATTCAGAGAAGATTGAGATATCGCAAAATTAAGCACTCACTCTCTCCCCTTCTTGACAGCTACCTTCAATTTTTCTAGTCATCATTAGAACTAGGTTTCTTCTTCGTCTCTGTATTTTGTGTTTCTATACTGGGTGTCCCTCTCCTTTCCCTCAGGGGGCAAGGTGGGAAAAATGCATCCCAGTTCTGAGAAATTCTTAATCTAATGCGTACCGACAACACAATAGGCATTACCATTGTAAGCTTTATTGGGAATGAATTAGAGGCAAGACAAACAAGGGAAAATGGAGTAACTCCAAGGAAGTATTTGGGACTTGGTTCCAAGAATGCACCTTGGGCTGCAATCCCTTGAGCTGTCATTTTATTATAACATCTTTGATGTTTTTTCCCCTATGCTTTGGGGAAGAAAAAACAAACCAAAACAGACTACATACAGAAGGGACCGATGAGTATTTACTGGGAGTAACATAGGTCAAAATAGACAAGGGATCTGCTCACCCAAAAACCTCTTTAGCTTTCAATAACCAAGGGAAATACAGTGTCTGATGGCAGCAGACAGGGAAGGATGTGAACTGTATTTTTATGAGGCCTTCCATGCACTTAACAGTTATTGGGCAGGTGCAATTTTTAAACATACATGAAATCCAAATTACAGATTCATCTTTACAAAGTTATCTGACTTGGAAGGTTTAAGAAAACTCCCCCCTTATTGGTTCTTACTAGTGCAACAGAACTAGTACACAATGTAGAAAAATACTTTAAAAGGATACATCAGCTGTTTTTATCACCTAATTTCTTTCAAATGTAACGTGATTAAATCCTAGGGTTTTTTTTTTAATCTAACACCTTGAAACTCCAGCCCGGTACTTAGGAATTATTTATAAACAGCGTCATAAAAGAGTGCTCGGGTGCCAACACTAATCAACTTCTTCAAACCACTTCAAAGAAAATCAAAAAACCTTTCCATCCACAGATCCTTTTGAGGTTTAACTAGGAGCATGATTTAAAATTCACAAGAAAACCCTTAGGTATTGAAGCTTTAATACACAGCTTTCTTGGACAAACGTTTGATAAAAAACGAAACATACCATTATATACACCATATCATGCTTTAATATTGCCCAGGGCTACCGTAAATGCTCACTTTGTACTAAATCTGGTTTTCTCTCTGCTTAGTGGCTGGCAGCAGATGGGGCAGTGTAATTCACTGACTTACTCATTTGCACACTTGTAAGACTCCTCTAAAGCACTCTCCCTAAACATATGACACAAGGGCACAACCAGGACACTACTGTATGTAATGTTTAACCCCCTCCAATCAGCAAATAGTCAGTATTTAACACTGGAGGTCTGAAATAGCAGCTAAGTGAAGTCAGGAAAATCTAGAAAATGCCTTTTTCTTCAGCAACAAATCAAGTTTCATTCCATGTTTAGTCTTGATGAGATGGTACAGGATTTACTCTTCCAAGTAAAGTAAGTTTTAACACTCAGCAATTATTTTAGTAACAACAAAATTAATCCTGGAATAATGTAAAAGAACAGCTGGACTCACTCAGTTCCACTTAAGTCCAAAAGATTCTATAACTAATATTAATGAGATAAAATTGGTTTAACTTGTAAAAGAAATCCTTTGTCAAGCAGGAAAAGCACGTGGTACATGATGAACAATCTTGCAGAACTTTTTTACACTTCTCCAGAGATTTGACTGTAAAGGAAGAACTCACAGAAATGCCACTTGGTTCCTGAAACCTTTTTTCATTAGCACAAACCAAGATACAATGCAGAAAACTAGCATATTGGTATATGAAAGAATTACCAGTCTTCATGTGGTTCTTCACGTTTTTTAGGAGGAGCACACAAAAGAACAATAGTACAGGGCCTTAAGCACAAACAGTCACACATTTGACCTACGATATTTTCAAGACAGTTGTAAGCTATAATAATCATTAGACGTGTTTATATTTTTAAGAGTACTTTAGATCCTATTATAAATTAAAAAGGTTTTCTAACTTCACACCTGGGATAGATGCAATGTTTCTCTTCTACACATCTCTGTTTGAAATTTTCTCTAGGGCTAAAACTGTCTAGCAAGGCAAGATCATGAAAATTCATCACTTTACTGATGGCTCTAATCAGGGTTTTTTTCTTCTAAATAGTCAGCAGCTTCCGCCATGATCAAAAAGTAAAATCAACTCTGCTACAGATTTATGTTACATTATTTTCCCTATAATTTATTCTTAAACAACATTTAGGCTTTAATTTTAATTGGAGTTCCTTTCCTTTCTTAATAGGTTTTTCCAGACCAAAAGCAGACAGCATTTTCCTCTGACAAACAACTGCTGTAGTTCTATCTTTAGCCTCTAAGTACTGAAGTCATGAAATGGAAACCTGTCTAATTCTGATCAAATAATACTGTGGGGCTTAAGAACAAATGTTACCTGAACATGAAGAAATTTTATCATTCTATCAAACCGCGTGAAATTCTTCCACATATTTTCCATGGGTCTATAAAACAGATTGATTACTCATGCTGCCCACATCAGAAAGGGCTGGACACAATTTGCAGGATTTGATTTTGTTTTCATATATATATTTAGCAGCCTTTCAATCAACATCCATCTGATCACCACCACTAAGAGCTCACAGCACCTCTAGTGATAGTGATTTCATTGATGCTGCAGCAGAACTTTCATAATGGTTTACTATGGTTTTGAAGAAACATCAGAGCAACATGACACCAGCTATCCCTGACAGCTCACACAGAACAAAAATTATAGTTCAGTTGTGTGCATCCAAACATAAGCTGCCTAAGGGTGAACAGTTTGTAAATCAAAAAATTTGATTGAGTGTACATGTTTTTATTGTGCAGAATAGAGACTTCCTATTCAATTTACCAGGTTTTGTTATACCTACAAGCAGGCATGCTCACTGTTCCTTCAACTGAGACGCCACTGAGCAGTGGAACTCATTAACAGCAGCTAGTAACTAACTAATCAAAAAGCAGAGAATCTGCCAGCCCAGGTAGACTAGGAAACCAAATTTACACCTGACAAAAGAAGTAATTAGCGAGCTTAAAGACAACAGGAAATATCAGATGGGGCACAGAACACATTAATAATTGATACACCAGAACTCTTTGTTATTCCCTTAGAGGGTTTCATTGTTATAACTGTTAAAGTACATTTTTTATTAGATTACCCACTAAAAAAAGAAATTAAAAGCGTCTTACCTATAACTATTCCAAAATGCTCACCTTTTTCTTTTTTTTTCCCCCCTCAAGACACAGTCTGAAAAGTTTTATCCATCATTTGCCAACTAAAGCACAGCTTTCAAACAGCTGTTTACAAATAAGTAATTGAACTATTTATGGCATCTCAATTTTCACTTACCATCATCGTTGTTTTGCTTTAAATGGTTTATCATATACTGAATGGGATCATCTGGCTTATGAATTAATAGTTCTTCAAGCATGTTCTGAAATAAATAGGACAAAGTCTGAGGAAAATTTAACGTAGCTACGCGGTCATGATACACTGCATTTTTACAGAAATATTACAGAGTTTAAAAATGCTTATTCATTCTCTTACAGCCCCTTTCATAGACAAAATTGAGACTATGAAACCTATTTTAGATGCCAAAAAACTGAAGCATAGTCAGAAAATTGCCAATAAAAAAACCCCCAAACAACCTATTTGCTTTTGCTTGTTTATGACACATATACAGACCAGAAAGGTTTGGCTTGAGCAGTCTGGTGTAGATAATGGTTGAGTCAGCACTGACATAAAAACCATACAAGGAGATTTGAAAACAGAGTCAACTTAAATCAATATCTCTGCAGGGTAAGTTAAAACTCCTTATAAAGCACATTCCCACAAGTTTCCAACTAGCCTAGGGGACTGCAGAACAGACAAGACCTGCAGAAAACACAAAATCACCAACTAACCAAAGCCACAAAAGCAGCACACCTCACTTTTATAAATGTACCAGTCTTCCTCCTACATGAAAAGGGGGGAATGGAAGAAAAAAAAAAAAGGCATAAAGCATTTCCCTGAACATCTAACATCTATTCTCGAGCCCATTTTCATATTAAATGTTGGAGTTTATACAGGGCCTTGCTTTAGCTCCACCGATAGCAGGGGGGGATGTTCTGCTGGTTTCAGTGAGGACCGTAGCTTTACAGGCAGTGAAATGAATAACACTGAGAAACACTTAATTCCACAGAGTTCCTTACAAGACATTTCAGCACAGCCAAGAATTCCGTAATTAAAACTAAACATCAAACAGAAACTGATGTTCAGCCTTAGATTACCTATTGAAATGCTCCCACTGAAATAGCACATCTTTTTCTAGAAATGAGTCATAACGCTTTAATATTTGCAAGTAAATTCCATGAAGTCCGTATATTCCATAAAATTTTATATTCTAACCAACTGATTGTCTTTTATTGGAGCAGCCTATTTTCCTTTTCTACTCCATCCACTTCATCAGAATAATTAAACCACTCGATTTTGTTTATGAACTGTTTCACATGCAAGTTCTGATGCTTCAAGGTCTGTGCAGCACATAGCATAGAGTAGAAAATTTGTATTTTTATTGGAAGTTCATTTTAAAATTATTACTTTCCAGCAACATTTATTTAAACTAAGAAATCTGAATTGGGCACAAGAATAATCAGCAGCTTTAAAAGTAACAAACCTAGAAAATCTGGTCTTACTATGATTCAAAATTGTTCAAGCTGACAATGACTGATGTTTTCACTATTTTGTGCCCAAATCCTACCAGCACTGACACACGTGCTTCGTTTTACCCAGTTTAATTTCACACCAGCCATTCTGTTAATCTCTGGGGAAGGTTCACGGTTTGGGTGTCATGTTTCAGGTTTCACATTTTGGGTTTTGTAGATGTTTACATTTAGGAGAATGATTTCAAGCTGTGTTTGTTTATACCATTACGTTGCTACAGCACAACTGAAGCGTGAAAAGGAAACAATACTCAGTAAATCCCATAAGCATTTTACGTAATACGAGGACCTGCCGCTGCATTCAGCGCCTCATGGCATGCAAAACACAGTATTTCCACAAAACCGCTACAAATATGATATACACCAGTCATACTAAACGGCCTTCAAATTACATGAGAAAAATAAAAGAGGGGGAAAAAAGAAAAGGAAAGAAAAATAAGCATTTGTGTGTTTTGCAGTGAGGTTTGGAAAAGTTAAAAGGCCTTATAACATTCCGAGATACGGGAAGAGGCAGCAGCGTAACGGGGGGAGTCTCTCCAACAAGCTCTCGTTAAAAGAGCGGCACCAGAGTATTCAGTCCCTTGCACAAACCTCCCCGTGCTCGACAAAAGGGCTTTTCCCAAACTCACAGAACAAATCATACCTTCCTCTACGGTAGGGAAACCAACCTCGATATTTACTGAAACCACACCGACGTCAGAAGCGCACACCTTTATTTTTGACACATCTCCACAGAAAAGCCACGACAGCAGCGGGAACGCGCGGAGAAACAATTTTAAACGGATAACGCCGCTAAAGGGGCTGCGCCGCGTTACCTCAGCAGCCCCTGCCCCAGGAAGGGCAAACCCCCTCAGCTCGGTTTTCCCGCCCTTCGCTGGTCACTGCCGCCGCCTCCTCGCTGTCCTGCCGAGCCCGCCTTGCCTCCCACGGACTCAACACCTTTCTGCCGCAGGCTGCCAGTTTCTTCCGCAAAAAAATGCCGTGTACGAAGCCAGGCAATTGCCAGGCTGTTAATAAAATAAGTTCATTAATTAATTAAGAGGGCCCTCGACCGCTGCACCTGCCCTCAACCCGCGAGTTTCCACACGAGCCCGGTGCCGGCCGCTGCGGCAAATGGCCGCGGCGCTGCCCCCCCGGGCGAGCCTTCCCAGGGCCGCCCCGGGCTCGGGCCTCCCCACGGGCAGCACCTGGCCGCCGGCGGAGGCCGTGAGGAAACCGCCCCCCACCCCAGGCCAGCGGGCTGCCCGGTGCCCCTCACCGCCCCCTTGGGCCACCCCCGCGCTCCGGCGGGGGTTAAGGGGCGCAGTCCCCGGGGCGGGCGCGGCCCGTTCACCTGCAGGAGCCGGAAGAGCTCCCGCTCCTCCGCGTAGGCGCCCACCGGCGGCGGCCACACNCAGTCCTACCTGGACCATCACTGTTACAATTCCACGGACAGGCGTATCCTCAACATGTTCCTAAACATCTGCAATGACCTAAGCAAGCTCTGCCACAAGCTGGAAACTGTGTCCTCTGGTAACAACATTACCAATGACATTTTGGAGAGATGCAAGCTGCTCCTTAGCCACAGCAATGATCTGAGCACCATCCGAGCTAAGTAGGTCTCTCCATCAGCTGAGGAGCGCGTCACCACCCCGCGACGCGAAAGGCCCCGCCCCCCTCAGCGCTAACGGCAACGGGGGCGGGGGTGTGTGTGGGGGGGTGGGGGTGTGTGTGAACGTCATCGAACGGCGACGTCAGTGCGGTTGCCAAGGAGACGGCGGCGCGGTTGCCAGGGTGACGGCGGCGCGTGGCGCCCCGTGGAGCCCGGTCAGCCCCTCCTAACAGAAGCACAAAGTCTGATCCCTTACG
>VZSC01002765.1:29391-48856 GCA_013398225.1 Steatornis caripensis | reverse complement strand
TGTAATGTGGCGCAGGGGAAGAGCACTGTCAAAATGGCCTCACGCATTAACTAACTCCAGCATCTTCATCTCTTCTCGCACAGAAGCCCCTCTTCCTGAGCCTCTAATCACTGGACCTTTTCTGTTGCTTCGTCCTTTTTGAAGTGGGGCAGCTGAAACGCGGTATTCAAAGTGAAGATTAGCTCTGTGATGAATCTTTGATTTCTGTTCACTGGAAACATGAATCTCTCTGACATTTATATTCTGCCAGTGTTCCAAAATTAATATAAATAATGCAAAATTTGTGATAATGCGATTTCTTCATTCAATTCACTCAAATTTCTGCCCCAATTATACATCCACGTTTTTGAAGTTATAAATTATTGCACCAGTGCGATCGATACGAATCTTCACACAGAAATAACGGCAGTCTTAGAGGAGCAAAGGGCGGCCCAGTGGGCACACCAGGTCTGCCTGCCACCAGCTGGCACGAAATACTTGTAACAGGCAAGNATCTTTGATTTCTGTTCACTGGAAACATGAATCTCTCTGACATTTATATTCTGCCAGTGTTCCAAAATTAATATAAATAATGCAAAATTTGTGATAATGCGATTTCTTCATTCAATTCACTCAAATTTCTGCCCCAATTATACATCCACGTTTTTGAAGTTATAAATTATTGCACCAGTGCGATCGATACGAATGTTCACACAGAAATAACGGCAGTCTTAGAGGAGCAAAGGGCGGCCCAGTGGGCACACCAGGTCTGCCTGCCACCAGCTGGCACGAAATACTTGTAACAGGCAAGAAAACCCATAACAAAGACTGCGGGCATCATTCCGCCAAGCAAACATTTTAACTCTGGTAACTTACACCCCCCCGTTCAGACGCCAGTGCGTTGGTGATAAACGCGCTTTTATTTTAGCTGCACCTGAGGGGCTGGCTGCATTAATCCCACCTCGAGCTAGAGTCAAGAGCAGCTGCCATCCCGTGCAGACAGGCGGGTAGTTTACTGCATTGCAACGTACGCACAAAGCAATGGGAAGGGAACAAGAGAAGACATGGCCAGTCACTCGGCCCCTCCCGCCACGCGCAGCAGGGTGCTTTATCAGCAACGCAGAACAAGCGGCAAGATGCCCTCCCCAGGCTGCGCCCACCATCCTGCCAAGCTCCCGGAAAGCCCTTGGCAGGGGTCGGTTATTCTCACCATTTCCCACTTCAGGTCTGGAGGGCAAACCAAGCCGGTGGGAAAACAGAATTTCTGCAGCCTCGCGGCCATCGCGCGCGGAACGCCAGAGGCATCGCTCGGTTGGCAGCTGCTGCTGGGCAAGGCGGTTCCTCCCCGAGCCACCACCTTGTCTTCCTCACCTGACTTGCGCGCGAAGGGCCAGGAACAGCCTCCTCCCGGGCAGCCCCAGCCCTGCCTGTCCTCCCAGACACAGGGCACCCTTCNTGGGAAAACAGAATTTCTGCAGCCTCGCGGCCATCGCGCGCGGAACGCCAGAGGCATCGCTCGGTTGGCAGCTGCTGCTGGGCAAGGCGGTTCCTCCCCGAGCCACCACCTTGTCTTCCTCACCTGACTTGCGCGCGAAGGGCCAGGAACAGCCTCCTCCCGGGCAGCCCCAGCCCTGCCTGTCCTCCCAGACACAGGGCGCCCTTCGGAGGGCACAGCTCCGCTCCCTGGGCCACCGCACTGAAAGCCCAGGGGTTCCTCCCAAACACCATCTCGATGCAGATGCACGGGAGGCTGCGCAAAGTTCTAATCAGTCAGGGTTCTCGGAGGAGGGAAGCTCAGCTAATTTGGGCAATTAGAGCAGAGATCGCAGCGTCAGGGCTGCTCAGCAGCCAGCTGGACATTTGACAGCTGTCAGCCTTCATTTACCTGCTGACAGTATTTAACCTGCAGACAAGAGATGCAGATAGGGTGCCTGTCAAAGCCTTCAAGGAGCACAGCACCAAGGAGGACCATCCAGGACCAGCAGAGGAACAACAGGGGTTTCACTTCCCTCTGAACTTCCAAAACATACTGGGGAACGGGACAAGGCGGATTCCTGGGGCAGCCTTGCTGGGCTCAAGCCGCAGGTGGCATTTTGGATGGATCGTATGGAAAAGGCAGGCTTTATAGGATGCCACAGTGGTGGGGAGGTTGAAGCCTACAGAGGCCCCAAGTGAAGGGCAGAGGAGACACAGTCGCAGCGTTAAATAGCGGCCTGTGGTCAGAGAAAAGACATTTGTTCCTGGGGCAGCGCATGGATGAGTACGGGCAGGAGGGAAGGCGCCGTATCAATCATGTCAACACCCAGTGGCATTTCAGTCTCCGGTGCAGGCGGGACCGTGTTGGCAAAGGTTCCTGTACGCACACATGGGGAAAGACTAATTCCTACGCACCGCTACCTTGAGAGCGCGACCCTCTCCCTCATTTCCCTTTATGTTCCCACGGCCTGGAACTGCCTCGTTGACATTGCAGTCCGGGAGCCTGGCAAGTTCGCGAAGCAACTACACCAGAATCATTTACAAGTTGCAGGACTGTGAACAGGCATCTGAAAGCAATAAACAGGTTTTTAATCCTCAGGGCTTGTTTTACTGCTTAAGCTCTCTCATTGAAATAGAAACTGCCGGGATCGATTTGCAGAGCCCCGAGAAGCACGTGCTTTGTCTCGTGCCAAGTTCCAGACCGGAGGGAGCTCTGACAAGCACTCCGTACCTCGGAAGCGGGGTTGATCATAGGCGTTCTAACACTTCCATAACTATAGCAACACAAGTGGCCCAGCTAAGTATTCCTGTTAACAAGACACTTCAAGCAAGCAATCGCTGTACTTCTTGTTGTAATAATGTTCTCAAGAGATCTGAGGATTTCATTTCTGCTTCTCCACAGGCCAGCCAGGGTTTTAAGATTTCTTTTTTTTTTTTTTTTAAGGAATGCTCCATTGTACCATTAAAAAGTTCCTTAAGTCTTTTTGTTTTAAGCTTTAATAAAATATACGTATTTTTTTGATTCNAGAGACAGTGGTTAGAACACCCTAACGCTTTGGGACATCCTATGTGACACTGAAGGAGCCAGCACCGCCTTTACATCAAGCGCAGGACCTCATTCACCACGGTCTTCTACAGACAAGATCCCCAGATACCCGCTCCCCCCTCCAGCTGCGGCGTACCTCTATTGCCTTGACAGAAAGGCACTCACAATGCCCGTTTAAGTGGGAACACGCGCACACCGTTCCTGGGGAGTCAAAGGACCTCTCTCTACCTTCGGCAGGCCAGGACGTACAAGGAGGGCTGCGTGGCCGTAGGAAGCTGCTCAGGATTCCTCCAGCACAGACCAGGCCGTCCTGCCCCCGAGGGACAACGGCCCATCACACACACCCCGCCAGGCACAACTTGCTCCGAGTACAGCGCTGCTCGCCACTCAGTAAGGTCTCACCAGGAGATAAGTCTCCTGCGTAAGAAGGGACAACCGCCTTCTAAACATCCCTGCACCGCCGTACTATCCCAAGCCCTTACTCCTTCTGCACCCCCTACTAGAACAGGGTTACTTCATCAAAAACGTGGCAGCAAGCCACGTGTAGAGAACGNGCTGCTCGCCACTCAGTAAGGTCTCACCAGGAGATAAGTCTCCTGCGTAAGAAGGGACAACCGCCTTCTAAACATCCCTGCACCGCCGTACTATCCCAAGCCCTTACTCCTTCTGCACCCCCTACTAGAACAGGGTTACTTCATCAAAAACGTGGCAGCAAGCCACTTGTAGAGAACGCGCTCTTACCCAGACGGTCGGCACACAACATGTTTTAGGGCAGAAACTCTGCAGAGAGGCAAAAGCCCACCCGAAAAGCTGCTTGAGAAGCTGCTCTAACAAAGCTCGCTGGGAAGGGGATGGTATTGAGCCTCTCCTGCTTATAAGGCTCACTGGGAAAAGACGCTCCTGGAAATGGAAAAGCCTGAACAAAAGCCCAGAAAGTGTCCTCCAGGCAGCCAACTGCACAGAAGACAATTCCCATAATCGTGTCATTGAGCACAGCAGAGGGAACTGGATGGCTCCAGTTAACGAAGTGAATTTTCTCCCCAAAGGGAGAGTAGGCTGCCGTGCTACCACGGCCCCAGCTCGGGATCTTTGAGCTGCGCAGCACAGGGCACCCCCGGGTTTCAGCCTTCCAACCTGGAGCCCGCATCTCCAGCCCTACCAAGGGCATCCAAATGGCAGGAGAGGAAACACGGGCTAGATCTCCTCTGCGCAAAACCTCAGGACACTTCTGGTGTCCACAAGCCCTTCCCGCAGCCACCTCGGCAGCAACCCGGCTGCTGGACCCTCCTCACAACCCACGCAAGGGACCCCGCGAGTCTGAGCTGCCAGGCCCTGGATTTAATCACTTGCAACAGCACAGCTACAAGCTTTGGCTTTCCCTTCTTTATTCTTTCTTTGCAGAGGTTTGCTTGCCACAGGCGGCTGGCTTCACGGGTTGGGCAAGCACATCCAGATTAAAAAAAGGCGCCCTTCAGCTTCAGCGAGGGGTGCCAGAGCCCCCAAAGCAGCGGCAGGGTTCGTGATAAAAGCCTCATCTGCCGCTCTCATCTGCAAGAAAACTAATTTGGATCATTCTATCCTCAATCTTGCCGACAGTGGAATACTCCTCTCCACAACAGGTTTGACAGCAAAACGTGATGTGATGAAAAGGCCGCATTTAGGTTGGACGTAAGCAAGGCCATTAACTAATATTTCAGCGGGTTCAGCACAATCTCAATAGCAAAGCAGCACACTGACTGGCAACATCCATCGCCGGAGCTCGACTCCCACCCCGCGCAGAAGCGACGCGTGAACGTCTCGCCGCCCCCGGTGCGCTTGGCAGGGCAGAAGCCTGCAGTTTCCCCTCCAGTGTTCACCAGTTTGGGGGGATCCCCATGCCGATCCAGAAGCCACAGCTGGTGTCCCTACAAACAGCTCCGCGGGCACGGAGGGGTGGCAAAGAGGCGATAAAGCAGACAACGTCCTCCTCGCATAGCTGCCAAGCCCTCGCCTGCTTTTAGAGTCCTCCTGGAGGGGTGGGGAGGGAAGGGCGAGGAGCAATTTTAATGCTATTTGTAATTACTATTACAGCAAGTGCAGCTACTTGAAAATGAAGCTGATGCATCAAGCACAGCCAACACGCAGTAATTTCGGTGTCAAGGGCTGAGCTGTTCATCTCAGCAGCCCTGGCTGGATCTCCAACACCCGTCCCGCTGTGAGGCTGCTGGTGCTCTCACGAGGAACACCGCCAGACCCAGGGCTCTTTCACCATGGGGGGAAAAAGGAAAAGCGCCAAGATTGTGGCTTTGCTAAGCCCAGCCACCAGGCAATTGCGCTCTGCTTTCAGGCAAAGCAATCCCAACATCTGATGAGGGAGGAAAATCCCCTTTGCTACACCCTGTCGTCCCCCCCCGTCCCCCCCCGCCCCGTACTTAGTTTCCAGCAAGAGGCGAGTTTTGGGGGACGGCGGAGAGCAGCGTCAGGCTGCTTTGCCTCCTGGTGTGGTGGTGGGAGGTAACCCAGCAGCACCAGCAAAGTTGAGAAAAGAAGCCGTCATGCTCATTTATATATGTAAGTGATGTAGAGAATTATCGGCTAAATTATTTAAGTGTCCCATTACTATTAAATTACTGGGCATCCATTGTAAGAACAGTCATAATACAGTAACTAATTCGGTATTAATGTGAATGTCAGCGTTTCATTGCAGTTATTTTGTACTTCATCATAAGATAATTTACCAATAAATTAATTGGCTTAATTGCTTACTGCAAACCCAGGAGAACTACATATGACATGACTTTTAAAGAGTGCTGGCGCTCCCTCCCTGTCCTGCTGCTTTAACCACAGCGAGCGGGAGCCCCGCTTTGAAACCCTTTGGGGAGGAACAGCTGGGGAAGAGGGAGCAAAGCGTGACTTCGCTCTCCCAGAGGCAACAAAGTCTTAGCATAACCCTGCCCTGTGGACATTAACGTGCTTTAAATATAGCCCCTGAGGCTGTGCTTGGAGCAGGGGCCTGGGTTTCAGTGCCAGCTTCGCAGGGCCCAAGGAGCAGAGCACAGCCCAGCGCCCAACCTCCGCCCGAGGCAGGGGAAGCACCCGGGAGCCTTTCTCGCCCACCTCCCTGTCGTACAAATAAATTCCCTCCCCAAAATACCAGCACCTCCCAGTCCCCATCACTCGGGCATCAGCCAAACCAGCCGGGAGCAGACTCCGGCTGCACCTGACAAGCCTCCTCCAGCTGGAAGTACGTCACTACCGCTTTGCCACAAGGCCAAAACCCCACCCTAACCAAGATTGTGGGTGCGTGGTGGACACCCTGCCTCAGGTGAGGTGTCTGCCAGCTGGTTTAAACCCCATCAATAAGCCTGAGGAACACAAACAGGTTAGTGTAACCGCTCGGAACAGGATCAGTAAGAAGCTGAAACTGAGCAGAGCCTTAATTCAGAGGGCATCGCTTCCTCGTGCTGCTCTACAGCACCCACAGAAAAGCCCCCAGGCTGTTCGCAGACCCCAGGCACCATCCCCGCAGGAGGCCACCTGCCTCCTGTGGCGGCGAGCTCTTGGGGACACAGCCAGCCGAGGGCAGCCCCGGTCCCACAGCGGGGCTGCATCCCTGCAGCAAGGACCGAGGGAAAACGGCCCTCACTGGGCAAAACGCAGCAGCCTCCATGAAGTCATGCTTTCGCGACGCACCTCGGGTATTATTAGGTCCCTGGCTTATATCAAGCACTCCAGTTAAGCCACTGTGGCCAAAGCACTCTGATCAGACGCTAACTCCTGTTAAAAGCGGTGCCAGCCCTCGTCTCTGATCCCTGCCAATTTTGTGTGAGCCGTTTTGCCTTGCTAGCCTGCACGGATTGATTTAGAGACCGGGTTGCTGGGAGCGCCACCGCCTTCCCAAAAGCAGACTCCTCCAGCACCAGGATTTTTACAGCTGGCGCTGAAGGTCTCTGGCAGCCACAGCGAGCCACCAAGAGCTCCCAGCCCTCCCTTCCCTGGGAGCTCGGGAAAAGCTTGTTGCTGTTTTCTTCTTCAGGAGATGGAAAAAAAGCTCCATCGAGAGCCCAGGGCGCAAGGACAGCTTTTTTCCCCATTTCTCGGCTGAAATGGTTTCTAATAAATTAGCAGGGCTCTTCTACAAAGTGCTGGAAGCAGATTGCACCGGACCCGACGCTTTGGCACATGCTCCTCCACCACCAGGGACTGACCAGCCCAACTGCAAAAAGCTGCTAAATCTTTATTTGCCATGGTTTACCCTGGTCCCGGGCAGCTGCGTCGCACCGTGCTGGCAAACCGTCTGCTCCACGTGGGAGCGCGTCTCCCTCCAGCACGCCCCAGCCAGAGTCCCAACCACACAGCGCCTGTCGCAGCTGATTGCTTAAGTTGCCATCGGAATTAAAAAAAAAAAAAACACACCCGACATTTCTCAGCAAACCCCCCAAATCCAGTAATACAAAGTGAAGCTGACTGTTCTATTAACTCCCATCCTGCATCAGCAGTTTTCTAAAGTGTGGAAACGTTATAATTGACTTTTCTGCTAGTAGCAAAATGTCATTTTTTCTTAATACTTCCTAAGCCAGTAATGCATTTCAAAAGCCTCCGATGCCACTACCACAACAGGACTTACGAATTAGCACATTTTTAGCTTTTCATTAAACACAATGCCAAAAAAAAAAAGTCTCATCATATTAGGGTTTCTCTCCTCGTTATTGAAAGTACTGCGACTTTGGAACTTGGCGCAGCAAATTGTAACGCACTCAGCCTGTGTCCATTGTAAATCAGGGCTTCAAAAAAGGTGTCACGTAGTCGGGCCCTCTTTAAGCACTGAAAATATTGCAGTCTATTTGAAAACGCCTTATGGAGTCTCTCACTAGCCTTGCAAATCATCACAGCACCGGGTAGAGCTTCCTTTTATTTTTTGCCTCGTGGCATCAAACCATTTCTATTCCAGCCAGAAAAAGGAGATTATTTCTTGCTGGGATTTCAGGGTGGGGGGGAAACTACAACCCTCGTTTAAGATAACAAGCTGCATAAGATCCCCAAGTCATTTAGGGCTCCCATTCAGCTTCGCACAGCAGCTGTGGGGCTGTTCTCTTCAAGGGAGGGGGTGTTCTCCAGCCAGACCCCCGGCTTGCTGCCTGGGCCGGCGACGCCTTTCGGAGTCCACGGCTCCGACACGCACAATCCAAGGCGCGGTGCCTACGTCGCTCCGGCTCATTGCCAAACTCGCACCGAGAGGCCGGTGCCCCGCCAGGGCGCTGTGGAACAGGGGCTAGGTCCTTTGCAGAGCAAGCAAGCCCCAGCCCGTTTCCACGTGCCGTCGCCTCATCGAGGCCTCCAGCATCGCAGCCGTCAGCATGAGTCCCCTTTCTGTCTGGCGGGGATGCGCGGAGACACGCCAGTGTGGGAGCAGGCAGAGGCTCAACCCCCACTGCTGGATCCCCCCAAGCCAGGGCAGGCTCTGCTCCCGCCTCCTCAGCAGCCTTGAAGCCAAAGAACGGGAAGCGCGCACTCCACAGCGTCCCCCAGTGTCCTCATCCCCTGAAGAGGGGCCAAACGCGCCCCTAATCTCCCCTGCACAACTTCATACGGAGCCAGCGCTGCGCAGTCACCCGCAGACAGGGTGCGCCTCTCCTTAAAAGCATTCGCGCTTTAAGTTGCTCAGCCAAGCAAGAAAGCCACCATTAACAAGGCAGCCAAGCGCCCCCAGCAGCAGATGGGAAGGGAAACGTAAGGCTGTTCACCTCTCAGGAGGGCGGCTGCGAGCCAGCACCAAGGTAAAGGGCACTTCCCAACGTCCTCTTCCCGCTCCCTTACTTTACGCCTCTACCCTGCCTCAGTTTCCCCAACCAGGAAAAGGCGAACCTCGCCTTGTATTGCTGGTGGTTAACACAAACGCTGGGTGGGGACAAAGGGCGTCTCGCAGCACAGGCAACGGCGGCACCAAAGCCCAAAAGCAGCAACACAGAGTAAGGAACCGGGAGGGGAAGGACCCGCGGAAACAAACCAGATACCAGCACCAGGAAAAAGAGCAAACACAAGGAACTTACCTTCCCTCGCTTGAGGGGTCACAGCTTCCGCACAGACGCAGCTGCCGCACGGCCACCAAAAAGGAAGAAGACTGGAAGCACCACTTCATCCACCTCTACCTGAAGCACCAGCCCAAAGCCCACGGCCAACCAAGAGCTCCTGAGGGGCTCGGGGCTGAGGCTTTTATCTGGCTCGGTGGGTCACCTGCAAACGGGAAACCCAGCCCCCTCCGCCCCCATGGCAGATGAAACTCGTCAGCGGGCGTCAGCAAAGCCAATGGGGCCAGCGGGTGGTGGAGCCCGCGGACCTCAGCTGGTTATTGTTCACCGTTTTCTCTGGCAGGTGTCCAGGGCGAGGTCCCCACACCCCCATCAGGCTGTCACAGCGTCTCAGCTGGGTCTAGCGCTGGGTAGAGCCTTTTCTAGAAGTTTCCTTCCAAAAGGGTACTTTGGGAGCAAAAATCTTTTTGTGATAGCAGCGAGCTGCAGGTCCTGGGTGCGCGGGACAAGGGCGTGTGAGCGTCTCTGCAAGGTCCTTGCTGCCCCCTTGATCCACTCGTGGAGAGAAGGAAAGGCCCGGCAACGAACGGCCGCGCGCGGAGCTGCCACGTGGGGCAGGGGCTGATGTGGTGAGGGGTACGGGTACGGGACCTCCTCCCCCCGCAGCGCCCCCTCCTGCCCCGTGCTGTGGGTCCCCATCCGTCTCCGTCCAGCCCGTGTCCTGCGCTGCAGCCGCAGCGCGTGCTGGTGGGAGAGGGTTGGTCTTGGACCGGTTGGCGCTTTTCCTGCTTCTCCCGGGTGAAAGCAGTGCAGGCCTGGGATCGAATCAGGCCGCTTCCGTCACTTCCAGCAGCATTTTTATCCCCATTTCAGGGCAAAAAGCTCTTGGAGAAGAGGGTCGGAGGTGCTGGCTTTCAAGCCCCGGCACATCGCTGTTTGTCCCAGCTCCTGGTATCCCGAGCCACGCGACGAGAAGCCTCTGAGCCTGCCCACCCAAGGCTTCTTAACAGAGCGGGCCTTCTGCTTTCTAAGCAAAACGAACCCAACATCAAACTCCAGAAAGAAAAAACTGGTGGAGGGGGAAGAGAACGGGCTGAAACAAGGGGAAAACCACCAAGAAAGAGGGATTTGGAGGGCAAGGGAACATCCAGGCGTGAGCCATTAAGACAGGAGACAGCGTGATGGGCCAAGCCCCAGCCAGAGCTTTAGGAGCGGTTCAAGGCTGGGTGCCACCTGTGCTCTCTTAGCAGTAACTGGAGCGGTGACCAGGCTGGAGGGTTAGCAGGAGGAGATGGAAATCATGCAAATGAGCCCTTTGGCCAGCAAAGCCAACAGCCCCACTCAGCACAAAGTTTGGCTAAGTTACACCCGTAATTGCTCTAATTAAAGGTGCACTCAGACAGCTCCATCCCAACTGCTGCTGCTCAGGCAGCTCCCGAAAAGCCTCTCGGCGGCACCCTTCAGGGCAGGGAGAAATGGTGACGTGCATCAGGCCAGCCCGAAATTTGGGGAGCCCTGAGGGAAGCCTGCGCTGCCGTGGTGGCCCCCATCCCACCACCCACGTTACCCTGAAAACACCCTGTGCGGAGCAGCCCCTCGTGTCCCGTCGGGCTGCGCTGGAGGGGCCGTGCGTGCAGGCGCTTCGTGGTGCTACCTCACAGCCCAAAAACCTACCCCACCCCTACGTCATCTTCTCCAGCCCCCCCAGGAGATGCTTCCATCCCTGAGCCCCTTGAGTAAGGGTCCTGCCCTGAGCCAGCATTTCATCTTGCGCTTACAAAGCCATCCCCTCTCCCAGTTCTGGGATGTCCCCGACCTGCCGGTGATATGCCACCCCCCCGGCAGTCAACACATCCCCTTCCATCAGCTAAAGCCCCTCGCCCGGGGGATGTCAGGGGCAGCTCAAAGCCCCGGCCCCCCACATCGCCCGCCCGAGCCACCCCCCGCATTCAGCGGGGAAACCCTCGGCGTCACGGGCTCGAGGAGGGCAGGGGACGCGGCGGTGGGGGCAACGTGCTGACAGCTCGCGCCGCCGGGCGCTGCCGACGTGACGGATGGTCCAGGTGCCGCAGCCGAGAACCGGCTGCCTCGTCCCACCGCAGCAGCAACCTGTAATTTCCGAGGCAGCGTTTCCAGCCCGCACCCCGCAAGTGACGGGAAGGGGGGGGCAGGAATGAAGGCAGAGCCGAGCAGGCAAACCAGATGGCTCTCTCGTTAACGTGCAGCTGCGCCAAAGAGAGGTCGTAGCCGTAATGAATCGGGCCGAGTCCCCACTAATTAACGCTGACAAGCAAAGTTCAGATGTGTCCACTGGTAAGGAATAAATCAATCCCCCAGAAATGGATACGGCCAACAAGGGATAGTTGAGTTTGTTCTTCTGCGTCCCAGAGGGCAAGCAATTATCTCCATAACTTTCTAGTTGGGGTGCGCTTGGGAAACACATCTTCCGATCCGTAAATACCTCCCGTCCACAACACGTTACACCTTCAGGTGCCAAAAGCTGATTTTGCTCAGGAGCAAAACAGCGCGGGATGGCACGGAACCCAGCTAAGGGTTTGTGGAGGCTCGTGGTGCCATCCAGCTCCTCCGCCTCTGCCTCCCATAGCATTCTGGCAAAGAACAGCCTGTCGGGCCGTGGTGATGCTCCTGGTGGAGGTGCAGCTAGGGAATGGGCTGCATCTGCTTCGGTTTTCATGAGCTTGGAGAAAAGGGCTGTGGTTGGAGTCCGGAGGTTCCCAGCGCAGGATCCTCACCCTATAATCCCCTAGGAGTCCCTTTCCAGGTGGTCAGCCCGCGAGCGGTGCTGTCGGCACGTGGCACATCACCCCCCGACGTTTCCCATCCCGGGAGTGGCTCCTGCATTATGGATCCTGCGAGGAGCCTCTAATCCCTTCCACCTTCCTCCCTCCCTTTCCTCCTCCTCCTCTGCAGTCGCAGCCCCTCTCCTCCTCCCCAGGACCACAGCCCCCCCAGGGATGCCATAGCAGGACCCACTGGCCACAGGGCACCTGGCAAGTTGGCGGGGGGTGGTCACCCACCTTGCCCCCGCTGCCCCAGCAGTCGTGGGAGAGCATCGACTCCAGTGCTGGCTAATCTGAGAGCAAACGCGTGCTGTGGGGGTGCTAAACCTTCCTCCGCCTCAGCTCACCAAAAAAAAATGCCTGCGTGACCCCAGTAGCGTTTTCTGGGGTGCTCAGGGCCGTTGCCACCTTGTGCTGCCCTACAAGCCGCTTGGGTCCAACAAGATATTTGCTCCATCTCCCATCCCACCCCGTCACACAGGACGCCGATATTTCACGTGTCTCCTTTCCTCCTCTTTTTCTCACCGGACCGTGCATATTGACAATGAAAACGATGCTCCGGTGCCATTAAACAGCCGGCGGAGCCCAGTCCGCTGCCGAACCCAGAGGGTTTGGAACTGTAGCGGCAGGAACAAACCTTTTCCCCAAGCACTCGAGAGATGCCTCGTGGGTTGGTGTTCCGAGAGACGGTGCCAAGGCTGGTGGCACCTCCCGGGCGAGCCCCCCAGGACGGCTGCTCTCCTGCCTTCCCCGTCACACGCAACCTTCGCAGAAGAGGAGGGCTTGCCACGCAGGTTTCTTTTCAGCATCGCCTTCGTCACTGGCTGCTTCTCCGCTCCCAAGTCCTCCCGAGCGTAACCAGAGCGGGGCTCGTGGTTTTTATAGGTGCCACGCGCAGGATTGCAGCCGGCCAACTTGAGATGTCAAAGTTTGAGGTGGGCAGAAAAAGAAAAGAGGCGTTACGTGGCAAAGCTAGCACCGCGGCTTTTGCCCAGGGAAGGACCAGCCCTCGCGCTGCGTGCGTGGCGGCGAAACCTCTCGGGTGAGTTCAGGCAACCCGTAAAAGCAAGCACAGCCCTCGAACTGTCGCCGCCCAGAGACGAAGCTGGCCTCGCCGCTTGCGTTCAGACGTATGCCTTCTAAGAGAAAGGAGCAGCGAGAGAAAGAGGGGAAAAATGCAGGGAGGAACTCAAGTCCCCACCATGTCCCCAAATCTATGGCGAACCGAGCTGAAAGCTTCGCGCCTGCCGCCGCTCGTGCCTCTCACCGAGAGCCCTTGCAGCCCGGAGCAGCAGAAGCACCGTGTCCGGCAGAGACGCTCGGTGCCCTCCTTTGCTGAAGGGGCTCTAATATTTTAGGGTAAAGGGTGGGGGTGAACCTAAACAAATTTTACAGCCCACAAACCAACAACCTCAGGGGCGACTGCTAAAAATAACCCAGTCTTCTCGATGCCAGAGACGAGGGGCGAGCTGCTAATTAGCAAACGCCATCACGCGGCCTCGCCGTGTAAGGGGCCGCGTGGCGCAGGGTCGGTCCGGGCTGGTTTCCCAGGCCAGCGCTCGGGGTGACATTTCACGAGCGCATTACTGAGGGGTTAAATAATTGGTAGGGCTCCGCTTCGTCTTTAAAAGAGGATGCGTACGGGGGTTGAATTCCCAAGGGATAACTAACACAGCTGCCATTCTTCAGCGGGGAGAGGGGAGAAGGGAAGCCTAGTATTTTTAGTTAAGCTAAGAGCTATAGTTTTCTGATTCCTATGATTAATGGAAAAGGCGGGGGGGTGAGGGGGGGAGAAGGAAAGAACTACATAGTTATAGGAACTGGAAAGGGTTTTTTTTTAATTGAATTGAATTCTTCATGTTTGACAAGGAAGGGCCACCATAAACCAGCGCAGCGCAGAGTACCCTTCCGTGTTATATAGAGCTGTTAGAGGGAAATGTTTCAGCACTATTTAAATATTATCTAATTTCCAATAAAAACTGGACAAAATCAATGCAGCCTCAGGACAAGTTTATATTTCACCGGGCGGCAGTTTTGAAAGGAGAGCTGGTCCACCAGCAGCTGCTCGGCCAGCTCCGCTCGTACAATCGCATCTGCTGAAGGTTTGGGGGTTTTTGGGGGGGTGCAAAGCGTGACACCCCCCACCCCGCCCGGCACAGAGACGTGTGTCCTCATGAGCACTAATCCCACGGTCTGGCCCCCTTGCTCAGCCACCGGCCGCATAACTGGGCAGCGCTGTCACATGGAGGGGAGGGGGGGCAGTGCTAGAAATATAAGCGTGGGGCCGTTTCAGTGGCAGGCTGGCTCTTTGCAAGGTGGCACCTGGCTCCGAGAGAGGAGATTAAACCTCCCTGGGCAAGCGTTGCCCGGGAGAGCCGCCCTCACACCGCCGTCCCTCCAAGGTAGGCTTGGGCAGCCGACGGCTATCTCGCCCACCTCTCTGTCCCCCGGCTGTGGGCACAGCATCCCCTCCTCGCAGCCATGGGGTGCCGGGGTGGGGGGGACACGGCCGTCACTGGGAGTGCCGCCGCTCAGACAGCTCATCTCAATGATTTTGGGGGGTAAGGGAGGGCGCAAGATTTAAATCAGTCACGCGTTGCAATCTGTGCTCGAGAGCAGCTGGAGGAGGCAGTGCCGCAGGCTGCCAGCCCTCGGGCTCCTTCGCCGTGCTGGAAATTTCCCCGGAAAAAAAAAATAAATAATGCAATTCCCCGCTGCCGGAGGGCAGCCGTAAATCACAGCGGCGATGCCAGGAGCTCTCGGCACGGGCACATCTGGACTGACCGGATTTTATAAGGCAGCCTCATGGTTGTTTGAATCGGCAGGGCTAGTTATTAGGGGCTGAAATCTCCCCAGCGTGAGAGCTGAGTTGTCATGCCGCAGCTTAACTCGGGGAACAAGCTCGCGCTGAAGTCGTTTTACTTCTGTGTATCGTGCTCTTTCACGTGCCAGGAATGAGTTTTCCTTGTAATGCGAAGCCAGCGCAGACAATTTAAGTCATTATTAATAGACACACTTGATCTGAGGAAGTAAAATGCTTAATGTTTTGTTAAATGAGGTGTACTCTGCAAACAGTCGTAAGCAGGAAGAAGGTTAAGATGCTACCCCCGCATTAGAGATTAATGAGCGCGAGGCTACTGCTAATGAAGTGCTCGTCCTCGCCAGCGTTTGGGGCCCGAGCCTGCGCAGCAACACCTCTGCTGAAGTAAGGACGCACAAGGATGATCCCAGGCTTAACTGGGTGCAGGATCAGGCCCTCGGGGCCTCAGGGTCCGGTGCACGGGTATTGGGATGCTGAGAGGAGTGGTGATGCGCCCACGGCCCAAAATCGCTGCCCGCAGGTGACAGGGAGTTTATAAGCCGTTGAACCCCACCTCTTTTCCCTCGAAACCCAGCCGAGGAGCTCTCCCCCTCTCCCGGCCAGCCCCAGGCTGCTCCGCAGGCGTCCCGGCCGCCCGCTCCTCGCTGCGGTAAATCACGCCTGCCTGAGCCGCAGCGCTCCCCTTGAACACGTGGGAACATCGGTGCATCCAGACACCGCTTCCCCCTCGTCGGTGGAAAAGGCACCTGACTGGGCCGGCAGGAGCTCAGACTCACGTGTTCACACGTGCCGCTCGGCTACAAGAGGACTTTTGCTTTCTACCGTTGCTGGCCCTGGCTATTTTTAACACCCACCACACACACACACTCCGACAGTGATGCCGTTAATCCTGTCGTTACCGTGACCCAAGAAGTGAGTGTTATACGCAACCAGACGCTGATTAAAAGGCGCGCACGAAGGGGTCACAGGGTATTTCAACACACCCTCAGCAGCAGTTTAATGCCAGGCAGACAGGGACACACACACACACACACACACACACTCCCCGTGCAAAATTAGCCCTCGCCTGACCGAGGTCTAGACTCCCTGCTAAATATACACGGCCGCCAGCGCAGGAGGTGGTCCGTGCCGCGGGAAGGCGATCCCCTCGGTGTGAGCGAGGGCACGGGACGGCAGGCTTCCTCCACGCCACCACAAAAATACTACGGGGTTGCTGATGAGCAGAGAGGGAAAGCGAGCCAGGGCTGCGGAAACACGACCCAGGACAAGTCCCTGGGGAAAACGATCGCGGTCCGTGCCGCTCCCCTGATCTCCAGCCCATCTCCTGCCCCGGCTAAAGGAGCCCAGGGACAATAAGGCTGTTTTTCACACCAAAGCAGCGTGTTGAGGAGGTGGCTCGGTTGATGCCAGAAGGGTGCAGGGGCACAGAAAGGCTGGAGGTAGCAGAAGAGCAGCAAGCGGTTCAAGAAAAGACAAAGACGATGGGATGTTGTCACGGTTTAAAGCCAGGCTGGCTATTAAATGAATGACAGACGCTCTTTGCTAACTCCCTCCCTTGCCAAAATGGAGGGGAAAGAGGAAAGGGAAAGAGACTTATGGGTTGGAAAAGTTAAAAACAGCTTTAATCTAACTACAAGAATCACGTATTATAATAATGGGAAAACATGCACAAACCCGATATCAAGCTCCCCCAACCACCAATGACAAATAAGTCACCTGGACGCTGCAGGGCACACCCCAGGAAAGTCCCAGCCTGTACTCAGCAGCAGGTAGGAGCTGGATTCAGGATCAAAAGCAGAACAATCGCGTAGAGCCCTCCTCAGATGCTTAAACAAGGAGCTGGGCAGAGCTGGAGAGCAGCACCCTGCAACATCACCAGCCCCCCCAATAGCCCCATACTGGGCTTAAATAGGCTCCTGGGCCATGGGTGTGGGCAGCAGCACCAGGTGAGGCTGCTCAGGGCCATCAGAGCCCATCAGTGCCATGAAGGGAGAGGGAGTGACCCTTGTGATCCCCCACCTTTATTCTGAGCATGATGTGTATGGGATGGAGTACTGCGTTGGGGTCAAACCAGGACCAATGCAGGGGCTGCAAACCAACCGGGCAGTGGTGGACAGCCAGCCAGCTGGGAAGGCCAGCCTTGAGTTCAGGGGGAAAAAGCAAACGGGAAAGACCACGTAGGTTAACCTCAGCTTAGGTCCCACTGCAGCTGCAGGTGAACAGGGACCTCAAGGCAGGGGGTCCTTGACACAAGGACCCCAAGTCTGAACCCCCCAGCTCAGCATGACCCTGTCTGGGACAGACACACAGTGGGGTTTTTTTGTGCTTCATGCTCTTCCCACGGCCTCTGGGGCCAGACAGCCGAGGTCACCGCAGCTGTGCTGGGGACACACAAAAAGAAATCTCAGGTGACTCCTGCAGCGCAGATGTGTTGGCCCCGGGCTGGCACGAGGACGCTCACCGTCACCCGCAGGAGCCCGGCAGGGTCCCCACTTGCCAAGAGCTACGGAGAAGGTCCCAAACATTCCTTCCAGCCCCAGGCTGATGCCACAGGGAGGGGAACACCAAGTGTTTCAACAGCCCCTCCACGTCTGGTTGCTCTGGTATAGTTGAACATCCTCCCGAAATTCGCTTTGATCGTATTTCTTCCCCGGGGAGGGGCGTTGTGTCACCCAGAGCCTCCGAGTCACGAGATGCCGCGGTCTATTCTTGTCCCTGCCGCAGACTTCTCCCATGACCTTGAGGAAAGGAGCCACGAGCCTCGGGGAAGCGGGAGCCGGCGATGCTACGCTGGCGTCTGTCCCTGTGCTTAAATGGCAGCAGAGGCTGGGTGCCTTCTCTCTCCTATACAAGGCATCGGCAGGGAGAGCGGCTCCCTCTGCCAAAGCCCCAGAAGGATTTGTACCTCGCCGCCCTTTGCCAAGCGCTTTGCAACCCTGTGGGGACGTGCCAGCCTGCATCGCACTGGCCGCTAACGTGACGCCCAGATTGTTCTGTATAGCAGCCACGAGACTGGAAACGGGTACGAGTGCCTTAAAGAAAAAGAAAAAAACAGTGTTAGGCAGAGAAAAAACACTTGCTCAGAGCACACAAACAAGGTTGTACGGGCTTGGGCAGACAGAAACTGGCTAAATTTCCTTTTTTCTTTTTTTTTTTAACCCCTAAATGCTAGGCACCGTTTTCCTCCCAGCCTAAACGCCCACGTCCCAAGCTGCTGCCTGCAATTAAACCAGCAATTTAATCCAAGAGGTGCTGCCGCAACACAGCCCAGTGACTGTTTGACCCTCATTGTATCGCGTGCCCGTTATCATCCAACCCCGCCAGAGTTATAAATACGACGACAATAGAGCCTTAACTGGATTATAATTAGACAATGAGCCCAGGAGGATGGAAACAATGAACTATAAAAGCCCGTCTATCCTCCCGGCTAGGACCTACGCACACGGGAAGCACTGGAATGGGCGAGTTACCGGGACCCGTAACAGAAAAGCTACAGATTTCCCCCAAATTGGATTCGGAGCATCCTCTAACGGCTCCCGCTCCCGCCGCCAAGTATTACACGGCCCTGGTCACGGGAGACCTGAGGAGCCTCGAGGTCCTGACTGACCGATACTACCAAGATGTCAACCTGGTTTTTGAGATCAGTAAAAGTGAGCTGGAGTGGCAGGTGAAAAGCCAGGCATCTTACGGACTCTCAGGTACATTTCCTTTGAAGGCCAGTCCAGAAAAATTAAGAACGCGGGTATTTACTAACCCTGAATTGGAGGGGCGCAGTGCATTTAAGCGCCTAACGCTGCTTTTTATAGAGCCCGTCCCCGAGGCGGCCGGTTTCCGGGTAGGCAACTGTGCCCTGCGGCCCTAACCGCAAGTGCTCAGCACTGACTTCCATTACCTGCTTCTCTTCCGCGCATACTAACCCACCCAAGGGGCGCGGATGTGTAAAAAGTGTGCGCCCATGCAATTTTTCCAGGTTGGGACGGGGCACGCCGTCGCTTAGGCGTGCTCGCAAGAGGGCTCTCAGCCCAAATTCCCTGTGCAGGGGCTCAGAAAGAGCAGCCCGGTCCTAGCTGGCGGGAGGAAGATGCTCCCAGGGTAGCGGTGCCTGGTGCCTCCCAACCCCAGATGCTCCTCGTGGTCCCAGATACTTACCTGGTGCTGTGCACCTACTGATGGTCCCGGAGGTCCTGGAGCTGCCAGGGGATGCAATGCCTTGCTCCAGCTGAGCCCGACCCCATCTCATCCCACGCCCAGCCCTGCATCACCCTCTCAATGTGCTCCCACCTGGCGCGGGTGCCTTCAGGCACAGCCCAGCCCCAGCAGAGACAGATTTTCCTCCGCTGGGTGCAGGTGGGGAATTCACGAGCTGCCTTTCAGCTCCTGCCAGCAAGACCTTGCACACAGGGTGCCCCGCGCAGCTCGCTGCGGGCAGGGCATGGGTTTAGCCGGTTTGTGCCGTAAAAAATCCTGCTCCGGGATGTGCACGTGCTTGGTGAGCTTTGCTTCCCCTCTTGCCAGCAGCGCTCAGAGCGGCCACCAGCCGTAACCGGGCTCTTCAAAACACCTAAAGCTGCCAGGGAGCTAAAAGAAAAAAGGGAAAAGCAGTGTCTTGAGCCGGTTTGTTATCAAGGCGGGTGTGCATGGGACGGGAACGTCCCCGAGTCCTGTCCCCCGTGCAAACCCCGTGGGTACCCAGAGGGTCAGCCCCGCTCCCTCCTCCCCGCAGGGCTGTGGTCGCTGGAGTACAAGCGGGAGCTGACCACCCCGCTGTGCCTCGCCGCCCGCCACGGCCACGCCGCCTGCCTGCGCCACCTCCTCCGCCGACGCGCCGACCCCG
>VZSC01002764.1:506868-535345 GCA_013398225.1 Steatornis caripensis | reverse complement strand
AGATTCTGATTGGACACAAAAGGAAATTTTTCATTATGAAAACAATCAGCCATTGGAATAATCTCCTCAGGGAAACGATGGACTCCCCAACACTGGACACTTTTAAGATTCACCTGCACAGGGTGCTGGGCTATCTTGTCTAGAGTGTGCTTTTGCCAAGAAAGGTTTGACCAGATGATCCTTGAGGTCCCTTCCAACCTGGCATTCTGTGATTCTATGATATGGTTGCAGGCCTGGATCTTGCTTAGACTTAGAAGCAAAACAGCCTAGAACAGTACTAGCTGGCATAGGACACAATGTGAGTGACCATGCCAACAATTTAGCAGTATGGACAAATGTGGGACCATGACAAGGCTCTGTGCCCTGGTCTTATTTTACTAATGCTGACATTCCTATAAGGCTCCTGATGCCATGGATTCATATGGAAATGTTGGATGTCTCACAGCTTGAATCTTAGCCCAAGACACTTTTCTATGCCTACAGACCGGAACCAGAGGTCCTGGTGAGTGGCTTTCCATGTCAACCTGCAGGGGAACATTAGCTGCCCAGGGACTATTAGAGAGAGGGTTGAGGGACTAGGATCTGCTATCTCTTCTAAATTAAAACTGTGTTCAAGATTGCTTGAAATCCATGTGTTCCTGCCAGGGTCAAGCTCTTTCCTCTGCAGGTAGAAGAATCTCCCTCTCAAAATTTCTGACCAGCTTTTCACTCAAACTTCAGACAGTTAGTATAATTTAATCTTCATCTACAGCTTCCTTAGCCAACCCATCACACCGCTGAAGATTTTCTTTTCCTTTCAGTCATAATGAACTGGCTGTTGGTAGAGGGAGGATGCTGAATTTCATGAATCAGTAAGATATCTAGTACAAACAATCACATTCTCCTATGTAAAGAGCCTACATATCTTCTTTATGAATATATCAAATGAAGGCTGCCAAATCATAGGGTAGATAATAACATTGATTTTTAAGCAGAATTACCTTGCAGTTTTCTTTATGTAGTTGGTGCCAGTATCTAAATCTCTTTTCTCTACACCTCTATAATGGTTTGTAAGGGAAGCTCTGCTTTAAAAACAATGCCATGACACAGCCTAAAACCAAGACAAATCCTTAAACCAAACATATCCGACTTTTTTAATGGAACACTGTTAAAAAAAAAGACAAAAAGAAACAACACGGGTAGGATGCATAAGTTCCTGAAACCAGAAGGCAAACCGTATCTTGTTTAATTTTACATGATACTGAGTAAAAATTGAATTGCTGTAGTTGCCATGGCAACTGCCACATCACTTGACACTTCTGCTCCTTTAAATCACACAGTGCTACTGTAAAGGAATTCATGAACCAACATGACACTTGAATACTTGTGCTTTTTATACTGTTTCAGGAGGAAAACATAAATCAATATGCCCTGATAGTTGTCTCTAAAAATCAGGTTTGTTGTATTTATCTTAACATTATAATCTCCTCATTTTCATGTCGTTTTCTTTACAAATTTGTAAAGAAGGTGGAGGGCGTTGTCACAATCAGAGCACAAGAAAAGAAATTACTACTGACACCTGATTTCCAAACTGAAGCTGTGACCTGTCATTCACATGTCAAAATACCTCTGCTATGCAATATTCAAATCAAATACAGGGAATAAACATTGGAACTTTGCCCCTCCACAACCAGAGATGGTGTGATATGTGACAGAAGACAGTCCCAGTAGCATCCAGGCTTTAACTCTAAACTTATCACTAGCTTAAAAGTGAGGTCTAACTATATACTTAATGCTAAGCACATTCTAAATATTTGCAGAGTTGGGGTCATAATTTGTATTGTTTTAGTACGTTCTGTATATAACATGCTGTCTCAGAAGGTATATGACAAAATAATGTGGTAAAATAATATACATATTCATGGTGCACATTTCTTGTTTTTATTTTGCCGTTTATTAACACTCTGGATGCAATTTATTTGAAAAGCATCCTTCTGCTGGGCTATGTAGCATAATGAGTAGTTAATAAATAGCATTAACATTATCTCTAAATAGTAGCTAAAATGCATTTTGCAAAAACATACAAGATCTTAAATAAATGAACCATAGATCTCTGTCATTCTCTTTGGAGAAATGTAATGTTCTGTTTAGCTTTATTCCTTAAAGCTCTTGAAGCATTACTTCTAAACACTACTGTACGATTAACTCTTGATTAGCATCACTTTACTATACATGTATACTCACAAAACTGTAATAGTGAGGTATTATTCACTGTCAGTAAAACTCCATAAAAGTAGTATATTACCAGTAGCATTCTATGTAAAATGTAATCTGTGAGTTTTAAGGGTTACACAGCTTTATAATCTATAGTTTTTGTGTGTGAGATAAAGTAAATCTTTCTCATTATGCTATCAGCAAGAACATTTCTGTGATTGTACTCCTTAAAGTTTTTCATTTAATTTTTTTTGTATTGTATATATAAAGTTACAAACCTTAAAGCAAAGAGCCCATCTGTGACCTGACATGTGCCTTGCCCATAGCAATGTATGTTGCTCCAAAACCCTGTCCTCCTGGAAATCTCTGTTCAGCTGTAAATCAACACACCCACAGATACCAGCAAAAGCCAACAGTGACAGCCATCTGCAGGAACTCCAATCCCAGATCTTATGTAATGGGAAAAAAAATGAATTTGTTCATCTGTAAGCCATGAGTTTTGCAGGAAAAGATGCTGAAAGCAGGCTCATGGAAAAAGCCCTCCCTGGTGTCCCCTGGTCTAAGAATGCTTACACTGTAATGCAGAAAGGTATTCCCTCACACACACCTGTGCTTGGCTTCAGCCTCATTAGTTCTGGTAGGAGGATGATGGGTTTCAATGGAAGTTGAAAAACTTACCTCTAACTCAGAC
Organism: Steatornis caripensis; assembly: GCA_013398225.1. Lineage (NCBI taxonomy): Eukaryota > Metazoa > Chordata > Aves > Caprimulgiformes > Steatornithidae > Steatornis > Steatornis caripensis. The sequence goes on along the minus strand of VZSC01002764.1, from coordinate 532,461 downwards.
TAAAAACTGAGTGTTTGTGATGCACATCTGCTATTCCTACACTATGGTCAGTATCAGAGCTACCTCAGCTAAGTGACCCTGGCTACAACATCCCTTTCTATCCCATTGTACCTCTGGGTGCAACACCTGTTTTAAATCAGAAGTATTTGCTGATTGCCAAGATGTCACCGTAATAAAGGCAGCTGGAGTAGATCCCAAGCTGATTTGGTCATTACAAGCCAAGAGTCAACCCTTAGCATTCTACCTAGTAGTCAGAGACGATCAGAATAAAGCTGACACCTTATTCTTCAAAAATGGCAAATGAATTGTCACGTTTTGAACTCAGTAAATTTTTTTAATGGATTTCCAATATCATTCTGGGTCAAATCTGGATACGCAGACATTAATGACAATGTTTGGCAGCATGAAGGAAGACAGTAAGTTAGAAGTCTGACTCCTGCCTCAAAGAGGCTTGAACTTCACTGGAAAGTCTGTCTTATCATGTCCTCCGGCTTCAGTAGAATTTTTAAATGAAGATTTCTTTTCTTTATTGTGGTAACATCACTTCATGTAACACCAACATAACTCTACACCTATCAAAATATCTCGAAATGAGAATATTCTGAAATGTGTCAAAATATCACTGCTCTATTTTAGAACATCTAGAGGTACAGCAGAGTGTTCATTTTGCATATATTTTGGGTTATTTCCATTTGGTTTAGAAAACTATTCTTATTCTTATGTCTACCATATGAGAACCATGATTCAAATCCTACAAAATTACAGTTCTAGTGATGAGTGTCTTTGTGCAGCCCTACTGGGAAACCGGAAGAGTTAATTTAAAATAACATATTACCGAGTGGGTGCTGTTTCACCAGTTTGAGACAGAAACAGTGCCATTCCCTTGGTTTGTTTCAGAACTTGGTGCAGATAATTCATTATTCAAATCACAGACTCTTAGCATCCAAAACCTGATTTGAATCATTACACTTTCTTGAGCCACTGGAGAGCCTGACCTTTTATACTGAAATTGCTGTTGAAACCAAATTTCAGTCAAAAGCTGGACAAACAGTTATTTCTCCATGCCATACTAACTGCATTTGAATAATTATTTGAAATTTTCTTAAACTGGAGCTGGACTTGAACCACAAAACTTCGGTCCCAGCCAAGCTCAGAGTGGAACTTAACTGAAAAATACTGCACTTTTAAAATAATTCAAAAGTGCTTATGTCAAGAGAAAGAAGTGGTTAAGTTCCTAAAGGATGTGGAAGGAATTCTAGGTTACTCAGTGGCCTTTGTGTGGGCCCATGGTCCACGGTGCCTACTGAGATCCCTTGGGCCGGAGAGCAGCTCCTGGGCACAAGTCCAGTTGGACTAATGTTTGCGTGGGACTAAGGCTCCCAACTCTACTGAATCCTGAACTCAGCAGGAGTTATGTTGAGCCCTGCTGCTGCTAAGGAGGTTTTTCCTCCATATGAGACCAAAAGCTGTCCCTGAGATCTTGTAGGGGTGCTCCACCATGCAGAACAACAAGTTCAACTCCTGTTTCTGCAAAATGCAATCGTTCAAATCAAGTTGGGAGATAGGGGAACGGAGTTGCAGGTCCTGCTTAAATGCTGTTTAGCTCTTCAGGCTTTTTACCAGTACTATGCCTCTTAAGGTATTATGCAAATATACACATAGATAACGCAACACTTACACTCATACCATCACATACACTCAACTATGGGAGGCACTTGAACTTCTGAAGATGACCTTAGGACTTCAGAGATTTATTTCATGAGTGGGAGATCATAAGAAAATACCTCAAAGATGTCAGATTCATCGTATCTGAATAACAAAGAAGGTGTGAAAAGCTCATGATGCATTTGTGTGGCACAAACATCTTGCATGACAATGACTCAAACAAATCTTGGAGGGCAACTATATAGGAGTTTTAAAGCTGTTATAGGTGCTGCAAAACTCCAAATAGAAAATAAACATCTTAGGAAACATAATTCCAGAGGAAGTCAGTACTACAGCAATGCACATATCCTCAGGATTTCAATGTCGGCACTCTTTTTCTCTACAGCAGCGTTATTCCTGTTTCTGGTATAACAGTGTTCTTACAAACAAGACAGGTGCCAAAATAATTAGCACTTTAAGGGTGATACACAGCACATTAAACCCTAATCCTGCTCTCCAGGTCCCTGGACCATTGAATATTGTGCTGACAAACGTTAGAAGCTGAAGACGATATACTGTGGAAGTATCAATAAGGGTCTGTTGAACCACAATGACCTGAAAGAAGCTCTGCTTACCCACAGTCCAGACAATGCTTTGCACTATATGATCCAAACCTTCCCATGAAACATACAGAACTTTTAACTTCATGTCTTGGCACACGAGCAGCTTTCGACGTTGTAGCTAAGAACTCATTTTTAATCTTGCTAAAGCAGAGCTGACTCTAAGTAGACACAATGCAGCTAACCTCAGCTGTATCCAAAAAACTCACTGAAGCTGTGGAAGTCTTTTACATGACATAAAGATGATAAACTGTATTGTAGCTGTGATAAACTCCAGACCCGTGTTGTTAATGACTACACGGCACATGTTTATGCAGTGACGTAAAAGGAATTCATCAGCCCTCCCCGGACTTGACTGAATGGCTCAGTAAGCTTGGTATGAATTTTATAATCTGTTATTGCTTTTGAAATGCTTTTCTTGAGAAAGTGAGAGATTGAGGAGCTCTGAGAAGCATTTCTCTTCTCCTTAGAGAAATAGACAGTTTCCTTCTACCGCACCCAAGACCCGGGTAGTCATTGGTGTCTACACATTTCTTACTGAGGTACAAATCCTGTTATGATAGATCAACACCTAAAACAGATTCCACTGTCCAGAGCGACACATGAATCATTGCTGAGCTTAGAACAGTTCCTGTATTTGTTTATACAGCTGCTCCATTTGTCAGTAGTATCTCAGCTATTTTTCTCTTGAGCTATTTCAGATATGAAACTTGCCATACAAAATCAATCCTCTTTATTTTACAGTCCTGCAAGTGACTTAACTTTGTCATGAATCTGACCTACACTCCAAACAAAAAGGCCATTTCTTATTCTGAAACTGAAGAGTTTTTTCTAAGTACTTTTGATTTGAGCATCTTGACTCTAATTTACAGTTACCATTACATATAATTACATTCCTACAGTGTGAAGCAAAATAAATCTTTATTCAACAAAAGGCTCCTTCGTTATTTTAACATATGTGCTTTCTATTATTTTAACACTGTTGAAATGCCACAGTTAATCAAAAACAAACTGCAAGACTGGATTAACATAGTTAGGTTTAACCTGAAATAGCCTGAATCTGAGACTAGCACAATCTGATACCCTATCAACAAAGAAACAGCTTGGTTACAGAACTCCATTATTTTTCATGTAGGTGAGATTGCAGAAATGTATTCATTACGTACACAATCATATCTGATAAGACTTAGAAAGGGGAATGCACACAGCTGGGAGAATTCACATCCAACAAAATATATAAGCAGCTGAATAAATGTTCTTCTATCACCTTAATGTTCCAAACCACTTGATTCTTTTGCTGCTACTCACTGTATCTCAGATGTAACCTGGAATATATTTAGGTCAAAACATCTGCTTCCTTCAGTTAATTCATTTTCACTTTTTGCCTTCTAAAAATACATATTTGGCAGAGTGTAAATCACAACCTCTGTCAAACTCTTTATTAATCCAAGTAGTATCACCAGGGTTTTTTAAAACCTATGATAGCCTAAATTAATGGGAGGTGAGTTCTGCAGTGACTTTTACTAAACCAAGCACAAGAACCAGACTGGGGGGATCTCTAGCCTAAGACTTTGTCAATTTTTTTCCGGTTCTGCTAGCTGGTCTCAGAAAAAAGCTAGGAAGTCCTCGAGGCTATATCTCCAGTACATCCTTAGACTACCATGGTTACAACAATCCTATTACTACAATGTGGATTAATGATGCATTTAACAGATGACAACTTCTTGCATTTCAAATATCCAGAAGTGCTTTCTTTCTTCATTGAGCACATATAAGATAACAACTAATTTAATAGTAAGCATCTAGAAGTGAAGTGGATTTTCATTTTCCAGCTGGTTTTGAAACAAACTGGAATGCATTCAACGCCTGCAATTGGACAAAATACATGGAGGTATTTCATCAGCTTGAGGAGTCCCATTGGGGAAAAATTCTACCGAATTCTCTGGTTCTCCTATTATTGAGCAGAAACAAGGGCTAGCGAATAGCACAAATACAAGCTTTACTCTGTTTTGAAGTCAGGACACGGCCTGAGATGCACAGCCATGCTCCAGGACACACTTCCCAGCTCTTGAGGTTATGCATCCTTCAGCACCTCAACTAGTTAAATCAGCTCCAGTTAAGGAGAGATGCTGGCTTTCATTTTCTGTTTATTTCACCTATGTTTGTTTCCAAGTTGTAATTCTTACAGTTTTGACCCTGAGCATCTTAGCAGGTCTCAATATACCTCGAAAGTACCTCTTCAGGACCAAGTTTTTTGATAATGAGAATAACATTACACAAAGAACTTGAGAAATCCTGACAAGGTAAGTTCTTAGGTGGAAATTGATAAAAATTAGAAAGATAAAAAATGAAAATCAGGAAAAAAAGAAAAAAAGTAAATTCTTCAGTATATTATGTTAGTAATTCATTATTCTTAATACTGAGAATAATGTAATCACAAGAAAAGGCATTTGTCTGGCCTGTGAGCATTCACCACTAGCTCAATCACTTAAATGAAAAGGAAAAAAAAAAAGTAACTGTGTACACGGAATTAGCACGAGAATTAGCAATCAACTGTAGTTCATACAAAGTTCTTAGCAGATAGCATCATCTTTATTAATAAATGATGAACTGTTTAGTGAAGTTTTTGCTTAGTGATACCACCATAATAACAGACACATGTTTTATTTATGTTTCAAGTTACATCCAAAATAAGCAAGTGATTCACTGTCAGATTCTCTCTAACATCTGAAGACTTTTTACCCCAAATTTAAACTTTCATTGATCTAGATGAGATAGCACTCCATCAAAACCAAGGGGAATAATACAACAACTTCAGTTGCTGTGCTCATCTTTGGGGATTTTTGTTCCTGTGATACAACAAAGCAAAAACCTGCATTTCTTAAAGCTGGCTGCACTTTTCTCATAAGGATGGTATTTTTTTCTCTGTGGGATACAGTGCTGTTTGTGCAGCAGATTGTATTTTGACAGATGCAACTGTATCATAAAAAGGCCCTTAGCACTATCAGACTGGTAGCTCACAAACGTTCATGAGCTCCAGGATTTCTTAAAAAAATCCAATAATTAAAATGTTTTTGAGAGTGTAAAATGCCCCCAAGCCACTTACCTCCCCCACACCAGTCTGCAGAATTTTCAGTCCAGTTGTTTTTTCAATCTTCTCTTTGTTTATGGCTGTAAGGAAAATTAAGATTGAAAGAGTTATGGGAAAGCTGGAATAGGCATGATTTCGCAGCATTTACAGTATAACCAACGTTCTTTCCTCCATCAATAATTTCATGACAGTTCCTACCTGTGTCATCTACGGTATATCTTTCCTTAGTTGTAACTCTGCTAGTCAGTTTTTTGAACGCATAGGTATGCCATTAATTGTTCATTATTACGTGGAAAAGGCAGTCAAACTAATTCTAGTTCCCTTGTGTACACAGTATCACACATATTTAACACATATATGCAGTTTGTTTGGAAAGTTCCCTTTAGTGGAATCTCCCTACTGTTTTGCTTGCAGTGAAGAGCAGGGTAGCACTTTACCATTATAAGAGCACTGTTGCTGTGTAGGACATTTACCAACACACACAGACTCTTACCTAGCAAGTAAGAGTTTATTTCAGAATATCAGGATGCAATGCAGAATGTTGTTTTTTTTTAATTTAGATTTTTTCCTATTTATCAGCTTCTACTTCATTAAAGTATTCAAAACAAAAATAAAGTAATCCAGCATAAAACAGCTAAATGCAAAACAGAGGTAGTAACCACTAAGACTACATCTATACTTGCAAACCAAACATGCTCAGGGCCTGTACTTGAGCACTGTCTTACCATTGCCCATACTTTTAAGTCATTACTATGGTCTTCAGATGATTTTGGCCTTTGCCCACTAGTATTCTCACAAACAATGCTCAACCATGGTTCTGGGGACAGCACAAGAATGAGATTAATCCCAGCCAGGAGTATGGGTAAGGTCATTCTGTTTTGGATGGAAAAACTTTAACCTTCTAGATGCAAACTGTGTCAGTTGGACTCATGGCCAAAAACCAGGCATCCGGCTTGATGTATTTATGAGTAGAAATGAAGCCTTGCAGCCTTATTAAACTCTTCTCCTTTAGCCATCTAGTCATTGACTATCTAATTCAAGTGAGTCATCGAGGGTTTATTCTCTCTGCATTCAATGGAAAGGGATGAACATTTAATACGATGAGTCATCCCACATATCTTACACACATCTGCAGGGCACCTTTCTTTTTCCTTTGATTATAGAGACAATTTGGATATATTCAGCTTCTCAGTTTAAGTTGCCTAAAGGAAACATTCCTACCAGAAAGGACAAGAAGTGTGATAGAACATATTGTGCACAGTAAATTTACATAAAAATACTGAAAGGAATGAATATATTTCTCTTTCATTTGTGAAAAATACTCTTTAATTGTTGCTGTTTGAGACATTCAAAATTGGTCGGATTGCAGCAGACGATTCTGAGAAGCAGTATTATTGTGAACTGATACTTTATTTAGTTTGTCCAAAGTACAACACAACTGTCTCACATTTATTTCAGAGGTGAGTCAAAACATTAGGGCTCAATCTCACATCATGTATCCAAAATGAGGGAAGATTTTCTAAGAGTTTGTATGTGCAAAGACTCAAGGAGTAAAAGCTCAAGTAATTCTAATACAGAGAAACTCTTCTGACTGCCTTCAGCAATGGATGAATATTGCCCCTAATTTAAATGGAGAGGAAAGCTCTGTCCACCTTTTAGACTCACACAGCTTTAGTATTTCTTCTTTTTAATATGCAACTGGTTAAGCAGATAAGAACATGGAGTCCCAAGCTAAGAAAGCTTAAATGCATGTTTTGCTGGATGGTAGCCTAAAACCCATGTACAATACTCACATACTTAATACCTATGTCATGCTTTACACATTCACAAACACATTTATTCCACCCAGAGTCACAGGGACCACGTGAGAAGGAGGGTTGCCTGGACCATGTGATTTGAGGCTACATTTTCACTGTGTTGTGTATGTTGTGCAGTATGAATTTCCAAAAATTAAGTAAATCTTTGCCAACAAGCTTTTCTGGACTATGTTGCTTCACTGATGGCTGATGACCTGCCATGTCACGTGACAACATTCTCCTTTTCGGATGTGTCATTTCGTTGCAAACGTGTGCCATGCTACCACACTAACCCTCTCACACTCAGCATATACATTAAAGGCAGATTTTTACCAAATGCAAAAATTTAGAAGATTTACAAAACCAGAAAGCTCCATGGCCTCCTTCAAAGAAACTGAATGGTCCAGCAAATGATTCTTTGGTAGCTTAGTGTCGTGGTTTAGGCCCAGGAGGCAACACAGCCCCCTGCTGCCCCTTTCTCACTCCTCCTCACCACATTGTGATGAGAAAAAAATTAACAAAACCTGGTGGGTCGAGGCATGTACAGGGAGGGTTCACTCACCAGCTGTGGTCAGGGGCAAAACCAGACTCAACTTGGGGAAAAAATTCAATTTAATCGGTCACCAATCAAAACACAGTAGGACAAGGAGATATGAAAGCCAGATCATACAAACATCTTCCCCCCACACCCCTCCCTCCTTCCCAGGCTTGAGTCCCCTCATTCCCAATGTCCTTCCCTCCTCCCCCCTCAGCGGTGCACGGGGACGGGGAACGGGGGGTGCTGTCAGTTCACCAAAGATTGTCTCTGCCGCTCCTTCCTCCTCAGGCAGGGAGGGCTCCTCACACGCTTCTCCTGCTCCAGCATGGCAGACAGTGCCTCAGGAACCCCCCCCAACAGGAGTCCTTCCTGCGCGGTGCAGTCCCTCAGGAATGCACCGACCCAGCACGGGCTGCCCACAGCCTTCTTTGGGAGCAGGCACCTCCCCTGGCATGGGGTCCTCCAAGGGCTGCAGGTCCGTCTCTGCCTTGCTGTGGTCCTTCACGGGCTGCTCCACCATGATCCCCATGGGCTGCAGGGGCACAGCCTGCCCTCTCCCTGCGGGCTGTAGGGAAATGTCCACTCCGGCCACCTCCTCCCCCTCCTTCCTCACTGACTCTAGGTATCTGCATCCTCCTCCTTCTGCTGCAGGTCTCAACGTCCATTTCTTTGTCCTGTCCCCTCCTTAACTACATTATCGCAGAGGCGCATCTGTTGTCTCTAAATGGCCAGGCCTCAGCCTGAGATGGAGCTGACTTGGAGCTGAGGGAGCTTCAAGCAGCTTCTGACAGGGGCCACCCTCCCGTGCAGCCCCTTCCCCTGCTACCAAAGCCCTGCGATAGAGACCCAACACACTTAGGATAAAGAAAACTGCACAGCAGTGTGGCTGCAAAATAAATAAATTAGTGTAAGTAAACAAGGTTTAAATCCCAGTGCGTAATTTCCTACCGCATGAACAGTTAATAGAAAATATTGGGTCTGTTGAATCACTGAATTTTGTAATTATTATTATATGTTATATATTTATACTATTACATATTTAACCTCCTTTTTATAGGTTTCCTGCAGACTTTAATTATTTTAATAAGTTTTGATATTAAAAAACAAAAATAAGTTTCCTTAACACCCCTCCTTTCCCCCTTGATATTGGCTAAAAACAAAGGACAGGTCTGACATCCATGCTAACATAAACTCTGCCAAAATTGGGAGGTATGAAGGCATGACATGCTATTAATTAAATCATAACCTGAAAATGGTCAAGCTTGGGCACTGTCAAATTACAGGGAGACACAGCAGACAGTCTCCAGGTTGTACACTCCAGGCGTGTACAGCAGTGTATTTTAGCTAATCCTGAACTGTACAAGGAGTTCAGGGAGGTCAAGAAATTCTGTCAAAAACAGTGTTGCTGAAGCTCAAGTATCAACCACATATGAAGCAGCTGCTTGAAGCTGCTGAACAGTGAATATAACTACTTAACTTTGTCTATTCATAACTATAATTGAGAATTTAAGACAATAAAACATAGTCGATAGCCTATAAATAGATCAGGAAGAAGTGGTGGGAAAATAAATTCGGATATTAAGAACAAGCTACTAATCCTTTAAAAGCCATCTAAATTTTTAAAAAATTATTTTAGTGTACTACCTGCTAGCTTTTATTCCAATACAAATATACAGCAGATGATATTTCTGTTGCAAATTTTATGAACTGGAAATGATAACTCAAGGTAACATGGTATGTCGCACAGTCAATCAAAGTTGATTTTTTACGGGCACAGTTTAAATTCCTGAAAGACTAATGGAGAAATGACAAACTCATCAGCAAAATGGCATAACAAAAACAGCTATTCAAAAAAAAGGACACACACCCCCCCCAACTCAGTTAGCAACATATAAATCCCTTTTTTAATCTTCTACTGAAACAAAAAGGGCTTGCAAACACACAAAAAAAGAAGGTCTTTAAATTAAATTCACTAGATGAAGGATATGCAAATTACCTGAAGAAGCGGAGCCCTATAATGTTCTCAAAATTCTGCAATAGCCTATTTAATTAGTATTTTAATTTATCAGAATAATTCTTTGCACTTGACAATTTATGCAGTATTCCATATAATTAAGCACGTAGCTACAGTGGAATAATTTTGCCTACTCTCTGTATACCAGTTATTTTAACCTGAAAGAATCTGTGGAAGTCTCTTCTGTGATCTAAATTGCAATGGGGACAACTTAATGGCTTTGCTCTATTAGAGAGCACGATGAGGGTGTTACTGAGTGTTTAAGGGTAGAGATTGTCACTGCTCATAGCCTTCACTAATCTGAGGGATGTCTGATGTATTTTCTGAGGGCTAACATTTATTTTCTTTAGCAAAGTTACCTGCCAGTGGCACAGTCAGGAATTTGACCGTCTAGTTTTGTAGTTGGCAGGTTTAACCTTAAAGTCCATTGCTTATTAGGAGAAGGGCTTCAAGCAGACCTCCAGTTTCATTATAACACTTCTGGAAGAAGGAAGCCCTGAAAAATGAGTGGTTCACAAAGGTTTGCTATAAAGCAAGTTGCCAAGCACAACCATACCCTCCATCTTACTTGTGGGAGCGCACCTGGCACAAGCGAGATGAGGGAAGGATTTCTAGAAATCGTTCTAGATTCTTCAGTCTATCTCCTGTGCTGCTGCAGGATTTACTTGCTCCAGGGAAGAAACCATCCTTAAACATGAAAAGTGGGAAGATGGTGTCACTCACCATGAAACCTTTTTCTGCTGTGAATCTGACTTTGAGGGTGTACTGTATTTAATTAAACATAGAAAAAAAGTACTTACAGACATGTGATTCCCCTGACCTCTATTACAGGTCCATTTTAGAATGAGCCAATTCATGCCCTAGACTGACTAACTAACTATGTTGACTGGATCTCCAGTCAATAAAGTGATGGAGGGCAATTAATTCAGATTTACTGTCGGCTGTCAGACGAATTCTACAACAACCGCCCTCTTCCCATCAGCTTGTTGCAAAGCTCCTTTCACAGAGTCACATTTAGAAAAGTTTAATTTACTTTCCCCTCTTTGAAGAAATGAAAGGGAATGGAAAAGGAGGAAATGAAATCCAGAGAGATAGTGTTTATTATAGCTTTAACTTTTCAACTACTTTAGCCAATCTAAGACAAGCAGATGTTGCATTTTCTATGTCAAGTTAGTCTTTTCTTTCTCCTCCCCTACAAAGAACCCCTCGATTATATCGAAAGCTTCTTTATAGGGTGGACCCAAAAGGCTGCCTTCATGTTTGGCAGACCCAGGCACTGTGACAAGCATATACATAGCAGGTACTAAAACCTTTGTCCCTTACCCTTACATTTCAATGAAAATGGATTCCCATAACATTTAGGCTCTCTCACTGTTGATAAGAACACAGTCCCAGAGTAAACCTGCCTTTGCACAGTCGATGCATCTCCTGAAACTGCTGAGACACTCACATCGCTAAATGAGAATGGGGCACAGGAAAACCACACTGCTGGTTCAGCATTCTCTAACTCTTTTCCCTTCAGAAAAACCTGATGTTACATAGGTTTTCCCAACTCATTCACTTTCCTTTGTTGGAATCAATTAAAAAGTACTTTAATGAACTTTGAATTAGACACTTAGGTGCCACCATGTTCAGAAGAATAGTCTTTCTAGAATATAAAATAAACTTTCCCTGACTTTATCATGTATCTACAGGGTGGTGAGTGGAGACCCTGTAGGCTCCCCACAGCCCTGGGCACTCCTGGGCTACAGCCTGTGAACCTCCTCTCCCTGGGCAGTAGTAGCATCAGGCTGCAAGTCAGTCAGTCAAAATCACTACATGAGCATTCAAAATGCTCCAGCTTGAAACAATAATGACTAATTCAGTGGCCAGATGCAAGGAGAAGAAGGATCCCTTTACTAAATTTTACAATTCAATCAGTGAGGAACAAGTACACAGGCTGTGGGCAAAAGGTATTTTTTCTTCCAGTCTTTGCTGGCTGATGGCGTAAGAGAGTTGCTTCATGTGTAATTTCTAGTTAACTGGCAGCCAGGGCTGGAATCAAAATGGTTGCAGAAAAGCCAAAGCTGCATAGCTGTACTAGCGACAGCCTGCTAAATATTATGTCATATTCAATTTTCAAGTCATTTTTCAAATGATTTTAATTAGATATTGTTTTAATCTCACGTGTATTAATTTAATTTCTGATATCAACATTCCAGCTTTCAATCTGTTCAGATGCAGTACCTTGCTGCCTGGAGTAATTTAAAATATCGTTTGCATCTCCAGCAATTTTGAGGGCACACATCCTTTACGACCTGCTCTAGTCAATAAAACCAGCAGATGGAAATTCAGGCCATGCTCACCACTCCCAGGACACCTTTGCATGCTCACAGTTTTTGGTACAAGACAGCCAAATCTCCATGTACACAATCAAGGAATTTTCCATCTCTGTTTGTCTTTAGTTCTGCTCAAAAAATACACACAAAATCCATTTGTCAGGCAAATAAGAGCTCTGCACATTGCCATAAGAGAAAAAATGGCCCATACTAGAGTAGCTGGCAAGAGATGTGCATTTTTGTTAAACTCATTCACTAAAATAACATCGCTTTCCCCTCTCTAAAATATCTGCCTCCCATGTTCCTAATGTCCCATGGTCAGATAATATTCAAAGAGAGAACAACGAAGACCTGATACATCAGGACGTCACGTAGCTGTTTGCACAGATTAGTTATGTATTTCAAACACTTCCTTTCTATCTGACTACTTGCATGGATTTACTTTTACTTATTCAATAAATAGCTGCTCAATTGTACATTTTTGCTTAACTGTCCTTTAAAATGACCACAATGCTATTCCATATATCAAATTATTAAATCATTTAAATGATATTTAAATATTTAATTAACTGATATTTAAATTGTAGTAAAGGAGTTTGGGCTATATGATGTAACATTTTTTAATTTCTCCAGAGCATTTATTTCAATGGTGAGATCCTTCTCTACTAACTTCGCTATCTCAGCTAAGAAATCAGTACAGGTTCCCTCACTAGTCAAGAGAAGTAAATAGGTATCGCCAGAGATTGACTTATCTCATCTGAAGATAGGTATGATTTATTCATCACATATAAATATAGGCTTGGAAAGGCCAGTTGGGTCAACCAATCCAATTTATTTTTTTTTTCCACGGGCAAAGCCTTTTAAGAAACATACATATACAAGCTCAAAATACTTCAGCAGTAAAATAGTCCCACGGACAATGCCATGGCTACAGAGAGGAATTTTCAAGGTGTGGTGTCAATGTGATGGTTCTCTTCTTGAAGTATGAGCAAAACCAGTTTATATGAATTACAACTATAGAAATGAAAAACCTTTATCTATTCTAAATGCTTTCTTGCAGAGCCTGAGAAACCCATTATCAAAAATATCCTCCTAAATTACATAAGGCAGCTGATGTCCATTCACAGAGGAATTTTGAGTACTGACAGAAATAACCATGCTTTGGCTATGTATGTTTTACAAATACAGAATATATTTCAATGAATTTTTAACAATGACAATTTTTAATACTATTGACCTTTCAACAGTGACAATTCAGTGTTGCACATTTCTCGATGGGAGTGCAGCGCATGTATGTATAACAATTTGCTTGCATACTTAAAACACTTGTCCATTATTTATAGCTAAAGGTGTACCAATTCAGCCAGTGTTAGCAGAAAATGAAAGAAATGTCATTCCACCTTTCACATCAAAATTTGTTCACATAGGTGTTCTTTGACAAGTTTCAGCTCTGCGTGAAAGATTGGGATAAAACAACCTGCAGTATGTTGAGCTGAAGCTAGAGCAGGACACATCCAAGTAGACCAAAGTGACACGACTATCAGTGCAAGTGCAGACAATTTTTCTCAGCAAGCTTCTTTCTGGACTGATTGCTAATGTCTAGATCAACTTTTAGTTGTACTTTTTAGAGTCAGTTAGCTTAACCTTAAAGTTCACTGTCACATGTTCAGTCTTAACGTTTACAAATTAGAAGGCAACGTTCACGGTCCCAGGAGGTGGGCAGGTAAGAAGAACCATCTGGATCTCCCTCAGCCCTTCTTAGTGCAAGGAAGTCTTTGCCTCCTCTCTTTCACAACACTGTGGAAAGTAACACTCCATAAAATGAGCTTAAGGTCACAGCTTCTTTTCTTTCCTTTTAAATAGACAGGTTTTTGGAATAGCATTATGAAAAAACAGTTTTGCTGCCTTCTTTTATTTATAGTCGAGAATTCAACAGATTGCTTTAATTTTCTAATGATGAAAATACTACCAAAAAACCAAAGAGATAATAGCAGTTACTCGTCTTTTTAAGGGTAGCTATATATTCTAGAGTTTTGTATCTGTTTTTTGCTTCTATCGGAATATGCTCTCCTTCCATATACTTCATTTCAATCCCTCAGGATATCTACTGCATCTCCTTTTTGTATTTTGTTATTTTTAAATGAGGAGCCGCTATCCTCTTTAAAAACATAAACATTTATGTAAGATCTGTTCCTTGTCCTTCTAACACTTTAGAAAATGTAGAAAAATTACAAGCTTCTATGGCCATCTCCATCTAATGGACAAAAATATCAACCTACCTAGTGTCCAGGAATACTAGCATCTAAAATACAGTTGTTCCCCTGTACACCCTTTTCTAGCAATATTTTATTGGGGTGGTTTATACGCAAATAGAACCAGTGAAATGATCCAGAAGTTGCTACTTATGGCTGTAGATTTAAGGAAATTCAGGAAATCCAGTTATCTGGAATTTAACTAACCTTATGTTGTTTCTTTAGAACAGATGATATGTCATTGGGGCAAGGGAAAGGACTAGACCATCTTTCCAGGAGCCTACCAGCTACGTTTTTTATAACTTCTATTTTTTAACATAAAACACACCAAAGGACTCAGAAAAAGAAAACGAAAAGCAGTCGTTGCTCTTTCAAAGAAGTGTTTCACTCCTCCTGAGGGTCTCCCTGGAAAGAACACTGGAACTCTTTGATATTATAATATATAATATTTAAAAATACACATATTGGCCTCTAATTATTAATCCTCATCTTTGCCGTGTTGTACTTTTTTAGCATTCTCCTGCTTGCACCACTTTGAGTCTTCTCGTATAAACAGCCTGAACTGTATGAATTATTCTTACTCTTATTTGAAATCCATCAAAATCTTTAGATGGGCACTGTAGTGTGTTTGCACTGGTATACGAAAAATGCAAGAGGCACTACCACTAATTCTCAGCATGCCAAACTATTGTTATTTTTAATAAATACACATTCAAGAACTGTCATTTTTTTTCAGTCATTTCCTCAGCTAATAAAACAGTACCCTGTAGGTTCATTTCTTAATGATCCAAAACACAACTACAAGCCATGTTATTTGTTATTAATCTACAACTACACTTAATGTCATCCTCGTGGCACAAACGTAACAAGACTGAGTTGGGAAAACATTAGCAATATTTCAACTGACTGGCTCACTAAATCACAAATAACACAGCTAATGCACAAGGTCATTCACTAACAAAATCTATTTGCTGTGCCCTCAGAATAAAATGAAAATATTTATTGCCAAAGATGTCACTAGCAACAGGAGTCACAATAAAGCTTTCAGGTGAGAGTGAATAGGGACGATGTTAACTCGCCCACCATTTCTCAGAATTTTTCATAATTCTGCCTTAATGAAAATTTTGAAGTCTATTTTGCTACCTTTAAAGGATTTCTTCAAAATCAGCGAAATTGGAGATTCAGTGAAGTCTGCTTATATTTCAGAAATATAGGTCCAATATTTTTTAAATGATATAAACTTTAATCATATAATAAAAAAGCATTATGTTTATCGTTGGATGGGTGAAATGCAAAATAAGGAAAGTAAATGCTTGGCTACAGAGATGATTGAGTCCTAAATGCTTTTACAGAATTCATACGTGTATGTGTGTGTGCAGGTATATGAATAAGGAGAGGAAGGATTTAATAGGAAAGATCTAAGTGTGTAAAGAATGCCTGCTTTGCAGGTCCCGGGGACACCTTTACAGGGAAAGGTTAAAGTCCCTATTGCCAATCTCTGAGGACCTTTCTTCAGAGCTTTTCAGTAGCTACCAGAAATTCAAAATCCCAGTGAGTGCTTCCATGTGTTTTTTCTCCCCTCCCCAGAGTCATCCTTACCTTAGGCAGCCAGGACTGCTGAAGTCATGCTCAAGATATTATTATTACTACATCACCTACAAATTCTTCTTGTGGCCAGGATCTTCAAGGGTAAGGCACTGTGCAAATACACAACCAAAAGGTTGTTCCTGGGCAAAAGAGCTTATATCTACCAAACAACTGAAGATAGTAAATGTCTACAGAGAGTGGAGTGAAGATAATGAGTAATTGATATTAGGCAGCAAGACAGTAGTATACCAAAGCAACTTCCATCCACACAACCTTCTTTCATATTTTTTGGCACAGGAAGTGATGTGATCAGCAAAGCCTTATGAATCCATTAAAAGCTGCAGCACTTTCATCGTTTCACTGTTTAGAGGAGCAGAAGACAGTTATTGGCTGGGTTTAAAACAAGCAGAAATGTCAGGAAAGGGCACTTTGATCACCTCTCCCAGAAGTGCTGGAAGCAAAGGCAAAGCTTTCCTTTTCTGCAACTGGAGTGACAGAGAGGTCTCTCTTCTGCAGTAGGCTTAACCCAGGACTTACTGGCATAAGTTTCTGCTGGCACTCTCTCTTCTCTAACAATGCTATGAAAACATTTTTTAGGACATCCTTACAAAGTGTGAAAAAGGATGCCTGGACCATCCCACTCCCTGTGGTTCAATCTGAGTAGATTATAGATCAGATTACAAACCTCTCATTGGGCAAAATGCCATTCTGTGTCTCGGATGTCTGTGCACTTTGTGGGAGAATACTACATTCAGAAAGAAAAGCATTTCTGTCATGCTGGGTATTTTTTGAAAGAAATCATAACCAACTGCAGAAATTTTAGAACTGAGGAAGATAGATGAATTGACAGAATGTGAGGCTGTGGACTAACACTGTGTTTCAGGAGCTAGCCCTGCTGGTGAAAGATTTTGCTGTCCCTCAGAACACCAGCTACGCACTCTTGTGAGTAGCACCTTATGCTTTTTTGGCAAATGTGCATCAATAGAAAAAAAATCTGCTATTTAAACTATTTGAGTTTACCTGGCAAATTTCGACTGATGTAGTTTAGAGAGTGATCACAGGAGCAGTTCCACCAGCAGATACAAGACGGTGGTAACCTCTGTCAAGGGTACGATAACCTCTTTTGTTGGCACTGATGCATTCAAAAGAGGACACTGGCCCACAGCCTTTATGAGATTGCCAGTCTTGTATGGATTATGCAATTTAACACATAGAAATCATTACTGCATACAATTTACAATAAACGTAAATGAAATGCCTATCCGCTTTATGCATACATGGGCATAGGTCGCTATTAGAGTGCCAGCAATTTCAAGCAATTTCTGCATGCTATTTTCTGCAAAAATTAGCACAATAGCTTCCTTATGGGGTGAAAATCTATAGGAGAGTTAAAAGCTTGGTGAAATGTTTTCTGACTTCTCTCTGACTGCTCCATTTGGCAGGCAGAATTTCTCCTACCAAGACAGGCTGTAACGTACACCTAAGGCTGCACATGAAGCCGTCCTTGCAGCACTCTCCCTGCCAGCATTGCCACAGTGCAGGCTTGTTTCCAGAGCTTCCCCTTGATGCAAATATATGGAAACCAGACTTGAAAGAAATATTTGCTACTGAAAAAGAAAGGTGGCTACTACGAGGGCAGTACAGAGAATGACTTCTTAGGAAAGAATTCTGTGAGAAAGCAGTTTGCATATTTCCTGACCCCCTTGCTTTTGTAGACTGCTGGATCCGTGACTGATTTCTAAAGGAGAGGATGCTCTTGTGAAAGCATTTTAAAATTCCTTTTTATATACATATACATATATATATATCTCATATGCCAGAGCCCTTTACTTTATAAATACCTAAAATAACATACACATACACACATAACACGTATGTCTCAATATAGGATACACACATATATCTTATTCCACCCACTGCTCTTCAAAAATGAATACTGAACAGTAGTATAAACATAAATTAAGTATGAGGTATACATCTCCACCAATCAAGATTAATGTATATTATTATCCCTTGACCCCTTCCTAATGTTCCATTTTACCATGTTTCTAAAATATTTATACCATACAGGGTGCTAAATTATAGCAATTAAGAACATAGTATGGTTTTATTAATATTTCATCAAGAATGTTTCATAGTTTGAATTTCCCTGGTGCCCTTCTGTTGCTTTGCTGTACACTATGGGGATGGAGGGCATTTCTGTCTTGTTCTTCTTCTTCTTTGCAGAACTTTACCAGCATTTTGCTTTATTTAGCCATATGCAGCGTTTTGCAGCTACTGATTTTTACTTGATGACTGACTCATGTGATAGTTTCAGGTTCTTTACGTCCAGATTGGGGTCTCCAGCACAACAAAGACATTAGCAAACCAGAGAGATACCAGAGGGCCACAAAACGAGCATGAATTCAAGGAGAAGCTGTGACCAATGGGTTTGTTCAGCCTGGGGAAGAGAAGTCTAAATGATTTAACTGCAGCTGACTGCTACTTGGGCAGGATTATTAATAAAAGTTGGAGCCAGACTTTTGCAGAGACTCATACCAAAAGCCTTTAAGTCAATGGCCACATCACAAATTGCTACGAAGGAAATTCTGGTTGGACAGAAGCTAAAAACTTAGTGAGTAAGTGATGGCTGAGCATTGGGACAGGCTGCTCTGAAAGACTGTAGAATCTTTATTCTTTGAGATTTCCATAATTCAGGTGGATCAGGGCCTCAAGAAGTCAAATTTCAGATTTGTCACTGCTTTACACAGGTTGTTGGACCAAATGACCTCCAAGGGTCCATTCCAACTTAAATTTTTATATTATTATAAATGCATACATAACATCTTTAAAGGCAGTGATTTTTTCACAAGAGACTGTATAATTCCATCATGACATTTCTGAAATACTGGTAAACCCTTTCTTGAAATTGGTACTGCATATTTTTATGAGGAAAGGCTGCTGCCCTCAGGAGTACCATCATCTCTCAGACCTGGGCTCAGCAAAGCATTTTTATTTCTGGTTCAGTTTGTTCTTAGGCAGTAAAGCACTTTAAGATGTGTTCAGCTGATAAATCACGGCCCAAAAGCACTGGAGTTGAGTGAAGGAGAGAAACACAGAAATTTTGGAAAACTCAAAACAAACGTTTGGGCTTTATTGCTTGGTTTTGGTCGCACACAAATCTGCAAGATCATCACAACAGAGCTGAATTAGGTTAGGACAGCAAAAGTGGAGAGATTGAAATGATTAAAAAATTGAACATTATGTGAATAATGAAAAAATAAAAGGGAAGTTTTTTTAGATAAAACAATAATATTAGAACAAGCGAAAAATAAATAGAAGAAAAGGAATAATGTGGAATGTTGTTCAAGTATGAAGAAAGGTCTCTTCCTGAAGCAACGTAATGTCACTGCATAAATGGCAGATGATTAAAGGACACAACTGAGTTTTACTGCTGCCAAAGCATGAGGCAGACACAAAAGTAGAGGAAGAAGAGAGATGGACCCATGGAAAAAGAGGGATGAGGATAAAGGAAAAACTACCCAGGACTTCAGATTAGGTTTGGCTACTGCCTGTATTTTACAATCTGTATTCCGAAGGTGGTTTTATAATGCAGTTTTAGACATCTGAAGATTAGGCATTTAGTAAAAGCTCCTCGCCTACTTTCGCCATAGCTGATAGAAAGAGAGTGAGGGGCACTTCCAGGGAGCACTTCATCCTCTCTCAGAAAGACATCATTCACAGGTAAATAAAATGTCACCATTCATTTGATGTGCAGCCATGATACACCACAAGCAGTGGGGAGTTTGCAGGAAAGATTCAAGGAACGGATTTGCGTGATATGGAAATAAGTAGGTGATCTCATGAGGAAGGGGGATACCAACTTAATGGGTAAAAAATCAAGGTGGAAATGAGTTGATGTCTCTGCTAACCACAGTCTTAGTCACCCAGACTGTAACATGAAGGGCAAAATTCTACAGCAGTGTTTTCCCATAACTCTGAGACCATAGTTTCAAACTCAAAATTAATTTTGGGTTTTGTCCTGAAAAAGAAGTCAGTATTATTTCTCCGTCCATATATTTGTATTCTTTTATATAATCTAGGATATAATATAGTAGTGAGTAATACTGACATAAAGTGATAAGATTGACTTAATCTAGCATGAGAATACAAGAGTTAAAATGATAGTTGTAAAATATTTCATTAATTTTAAAACATCAAGGACAGTTTTTACTAGGTACAGATAATAGCAACTTTTTCTGAATCATTAAATTGCTTTTTTTGTGCTGCAATTATGTTGTATTAAATACTTTGATGAATTACTTCACTCAGTACGGAGTGGCCTGTTTCCAAAACAACGGAATGTTACAGGTTTTATATTTTTATTTGAAAAAAAGCACAGATTTTTGTGTATTGTGATACTCAGTTTTGTTTAATTTCTGAAAAGGTCTACAAAAAACTGCCTCCTGCAAACAGTTTGCTGGACAGACAAAGTTGACAAATTATCAGGAGGAACAAGTGCCTCCAGGGTTATCCTGAAAGGATTTGGTTCTTGTGGGAATTCATATAAATGGAGGTATCAGCAAAAGAACACAGCTCTCTATATTACATTGTCACACAGCGGGAAGAGTTGATGCTCCTTCAGGTAACATTGTGCCACATATAAAAAATGAGCAATTTTGAGAAAATAGTTTCACCAAAGGTTGAATGGGAATCTGAATGTCCTGCCGTCTTGCAAGTGAAGCTATGAAGGAGAAAGGAGGCTTGTTTTTCACGTGTGGGATGAGTGAGATGAATAAAAGATAATTAACAGGTTGCTGCATTTCTTGTTTTTGATAGCCAACTTAATTAGATGTTCTCTAATTTGGTATCTGGACAATTCCTTGGGTCAATGCAATTCCTACAAAAACTCATCTATAATGGATAAAAGCACCAGGGTCTTGTAAAATAGAGATATATGTAGACTGTAATTATATGTAAAGTGTATGTGTTTTGTGTGTAT
Source organism: Steatornis caripensis (assembly GCA_013398225.1). NCBI lineage: Eukaryota > Metazoa > Chordata > Aves > Caprimulgiformes > Steatornithidae > Steatornis > Steatornis caripensis. The sequence goes on along the minus strand of VZSC01002764.1, from coordinate 511,620 downwards.
GATGTATGGTGCTTGAATAGGATTTGCATATATTTGAATATTCATTAGATCTTCAATATCTTGTGAAACAAAATGCAATAAAGGAACAAATAGAAATAGAGATAACAGGGAGAAGATGCATCTCTCTCATTTTCCTAATTTCACACTGTATAATGATCTACCCATCTATTTTCTTATTTAAAAATATCAACAAGATGTTTGATATCATAATAACATTCAATAATAGACATTAATAATGCATTATAGCCTTGCATTCAATTACAATATTTAAATTCAATCGAAATACATTAATACCTAAATAATAATTAAGATAAAATTAACTTTTAAATATAGCACTGTAATACTTTGTGGAAATTATATTAGTAGTTAGACTACTTTAAGGACATAAGCCTGCCTAAATCAAACTGCAGGCACTGTTGACAATTCATTAAAAGGAATCAAAATATACCACTTATTTGGTAATTACAACATATAAATCCATTTCCATTATCATACTGATCACAGTACTGCGTCTACCTCATTCCTTTAAACTACCATATTATTACTTGAGCAATTTTGCTATGTTCTTAAAATACACTATGACACATTTTAAAACAATTATTTCAGCAGCAGTAGTGTTAGAGTTAAAGGAAACCAGCATTTTTATAAAGCCTAATACATCTGAAGGGAAAAGCACTCAGAGTATCTAAATATGTTTTCTATGCACAGTTTGAACTCCAGTTGTTCAAAGTGAAGTGATGCCTTTGGTGTGGAACATGAAGTACTTGGGATAGAAGAGCAGAGCAGCATCAAAGGAAGACCAACCATCTGATGCCACAAAATGCATGTATCGATTTCATATTTTGAAAGGCTTCCTTTGCCTTGAATATTTAGCAGATCCAATGAAAGTTTGAACTGTCCCCAACAAGTTTAAAACCTGCTTTAACTAAAATGTAGTATTTGCGGAGGACATACAAGTTATTCTGTCATTACGCTTGTTATCAGCAAACTGGGTAGTAATTCAGAGACAGATATACGGCGCACTGGGCTTTTGGACCAGAGAGATTACAAAAACTACAAATATTAATCGCATTTACAATACTCAGTAGACTATGAAAAAGCAACTACTTTGAAATACCTTTTATAGAGTAGGCAGAGGTTGCTTTTTTAACATCATTTAAGTTAAAATACTTAAATAACATAGTTTTTTCTACTGGTTAATATTATACATGGTTTCAGCCTTAGGCAAGCCACAAAGCAATTAAATTGACTATTGGATTTAACTTTGGCATTTTTTTCTGCCTTTTTTTACACTTGCAGCTTTTAATTTTATTCACCTTCTATTTTAATTATTAATTAATATTGACTTTCAAAAGGACTATGTTTATTTTTTTCCTTGTAGCAAAATCAAAAGTTTCTTAAGGCAAAACCGAGCAGGAGCCAACAAACCTAAAACCATGAAACCCAGGCAAACGAAGTGGGGTTAGACACATCTGGCAACACATATCTTTTAAAAATATTTTCCATTAACAATTTCTCATGTTTTAGTGATTAACACTCTCCATAACTGATCCAAAGAAGAGGGACAGCTGATTGACTGGGACAGTTCCTAAACTACCGTTCTGCAGTGACTTACACTTCTACACAAGCTCAGCAGAGCCTTCTTGTTCCAGAGTACAGATGGCTTAAGTTTTCCAAATTAAGTCCAACTAGCAATGTTGATAAAACATAATGCAAAAACACCCCAAAAAATAAAAAAACCCAAATGAATTGTTTGACATGAAAAACATTTTATATTTTTACTTTGATTTTTATTTGTTTTGAATTTTTCTAAAGCTAATTGCTGAAAAGGCCAGAACAGAACTTAAAGAACAATTGAACCCAAATACTTAGTTTAAATAGAAATAATGCAGGGAGATGTAGGAAAATAGGAAATTGTTCTCTAGGTATTTACCCAAATAAAATTAAATGGGCTTTTTTTTTGTTTTGGTTAGCAATAAAAACCCCAAAATACAACAGCCCCCCCACCCCCACCAAGTTCTCCACAGAACTCTTTCCATATCTCCAAAGTATATTTAAGATTATAATAAAGGAAATATATTTCAATTTGGTGATTTCACTGAGTCTGTTTGGAGTAGTCTTCATCTGGAATTAAGACACTGTAAAAAGTTGTCTTCCTTTGCATGGACTGAAGACGCAACAGTATTGGGAGCATTCCACATACGTTCAACAAATTTTTTTTGTTTTTGAGAACCAGAGGAAGTGGTTTTATGAAAAGTGAGAGCAAAACAGGTAGGCAACTGCCTTTTGCTTTCCTTATTAGCTTTCTTGTCAAATATATTTTAAAATACCTTTTTCTAATGAATATCATTCTTGCCATTGTTCATATAATTAGGATCTTAGCATCTAATCTGGACAGGCAAGCTCGCTGGCAAAGTCTCGAACACATACTTGGCGGAACCGAAGATGTTGCTAATAATAGTTGCAGCTGGTACCCCTTTCACAGAAATTACTACTGTAGAGCAGAGTATGTGTTTGTGTCCGAACTGCCAAGGTGAAATGCTGCATCTTGGCATGCTCTGTGCTCTCTGGGCCTGGTAGTGGCAGGGGATGGCTGGACACATGCCCCAATCTGTTCATCTGCCATGGCAATGATAGCCCTTGGCGGAATAAATGCGTAGGAGCCATACATAACATTTTACATTTTGCAGCTAAATCTATCAGAGCACGTCTGCCTGAGTCCCATAGCTGAAACCATCCCCATTCATCCCTGCATCTAAATGCGGCCCAATTAATCTCACTTTATTAAGAATTCAACTCTGAAAAAAGGATATTTTCCCTACTGAGCTTGCATTTTTCCCTGTTTTGCAGTTTTGTTTGAGCACTTGCTAAGTAGGCACAGTGGTGGTTACCCTGCTGATGAGAACAAAGGTACCTGAATAATTTGTGGTTATATTAATAGTAAACACTATAAATATGAACTTAGATGAAATTCTTTTACGTGTTTGTAAATTCTCTCCAAACACTTGGTGTTACGGCTTTGTTAGACCTAATCTGAAGAAGTTTTCTGCGCATAATTCTAAGGTCATAATTCAGAATTTGATTCAGGGCTGAATCTTGGTGTGAGGTCATAACTGTTTTTCGCCTCACTGATTTCACTGTTGTGCTCCATATGGGCGCTGTCAAATGGGAATCTTACCCTGTTGATTTTATAGGGTCACATTTTCATAGGCGTTCAGTTCAATTCACTCAAAATACAACTGCAGCGCATCAATTTCAGTTACACATAAAAGTCACACCGAGCGGCTTCTGTTTTGCGATTGGAAAGAGATTGCATAAAGTAGACACAACCCCTTTATATGGTGGTACATGCATCAATAAAAGTCTTTGTCTTACATATGAGATGGGAAAGTTGTGAAACAGTAAGATAAAATTGATTTGCCAGAACTCACCCAGCAGCCTCCTGCCAGAAATGGAAATTCCTCACTGTCCTGAAGCCAAACTCAGTGACACCACATTTCATCCCATGACTCAGCAGTGAAAAACATACTGTTTCTAGAAGTACTGATAGTTTGTGTTCATCCCGGCCTAGAATTTGTCATAAAACACTACCATGGAGGGGTTCAGGACAAAAAGAGATAAGTAATGTAAAATAATATTATAGAGCTAAAGAAATCAGCTGGACTAAAACCCCCATTTTTTTTTTACCCTCAGCTAACTGCCTTTTTCTGAAGAAAAGTAAAGGAATTCTTCTGGGAAAAGGAGAAGCCACCTTTGAGAAAACTGTGGTAATCAGTGCATAACAATAAACTCATAGATTAACTGGACAGTTCTTTTTATAAACACAGCTACCAATTCATTGTACTTGCTACTTTGGGCCCATTTGAAAATGAGCTGATAAAGCAACTTTATTTCTTAGACCCGATAGCCAGCTTACTGAATTTCAGAGAGGTCAGAGGCTTCCTTGTTTATTTAGCTGAAGCAGTCTTTTAGCTCCCTGATCTTCTCAGTCTACAGCTATTATTAGTCTTCCTTGAGTTCTGCTTTTCAAATACCTTGTCTCCAGCTCACTTTGCATCTCCTATTCAGCAATTTAACCTTACAGACAGTTCATAAAACAAGATAAAAATCCATAAATTAGGCGTCCATGGGTGCTTGTGCCCTATATCTTTGTCAAGGATGATCACAATCAAACGCTTGTTTCTTAAGACAGCCTGTCAGCAAGCACAATTACAGGTTCTCAACTTGCCCTGTCATAGTACCAGGCAGAAGTAAGATTCTTGTAGCAAGGGAAACGGCTTCATACTCATTCTTCGTCTGTCTCTTTTCTGCCTATTTGCTGAATTCTCTTTCTTTTCTTTACAGATTGTCATTAACACTGTTCTGCAAAATCGGAACTCCATTACTTATTCAGTATTTATATTCCTTTATGGGTAGGGTTACTTCAGAGACAGTGTAAAAATTGGAGTGTGGTGCAAACACAGCCAAGCCAGATGTAACTTAGGGAGTCTGGCAGTTCTGCTGTGTCACTACAACAGTGTGAAGGCCAGCGTGAAGCACCGGTCCAAGATGCCACAGTGAAATTGCAAGCAGCACCCTTGGTAGTTTAAACCCTTATAAACATTGACATCCTCATGATCTCTTATTTCTAGATGTGAAGGGAAAATCCTGCCATCATTACGTAGAGCAGAAATTTTGCCATGGACTTCATTGAGATCAAAACTCAACTAGATTCAAAAAAATCAAATCTTTTTTTTTTTTTTTTTTTTTTTT
>VZSC01002764.1:435039-506743 GCA_013398225.1 Steatornis caripensis | reverse complement strand
AAAAAAAATAAATTTTTTTTTTTTTTTTTTTTTTTTGCATTTGAGGAAGACAAGCTAAGGACTGAGATCGTGACTTATGATTGTGACTCCTGGCCCTTGGATAGTAGGAACAGTGTACTCAGAAACAACTTTTCTGTAAGTAGTGGCATATTTTGGATGAATGCTGTGCACCATTCATCTGAAACAGAACCTATTACGACAGACTTCAAATTGTGCACTGCTGAGCAAGGGAAGGTGATAATGGCAGAATAAAAGCTTATATACCACAGGTCATTATGATGGAGCTGAGCGACAGAAGAGAAAATTTTTAGATTTCTGAGAGGAAATTCATATATATTTAAAAGTTTCATCTCAAAGTGAGCCTTAGTAAATTGCCAAAAGGAAAAAAAAAATAGGATGGTGCTGCATTGGTTTTGTATCTTTTCCTTTTAAACTCCTCAAGGAGCCATGGAATATTAGGAAACTCTGCAGTGGTCTGAGGGATTTCCTATGGCTCACGCCCCTCCAGGATGGTTCTGCTTTGGAGCATTACCTGTACTCCCCACATCACCTCGTACTTTGCACCTATCCCTGAAATGTGTCTCCTTTATCATCCTCACCCTAATTTGCTCCTTAAGGAATGCCCTCAGGAGGAGGACAGGTTTGAAGTCTCCTGTCGGAATCACTATGCCAGGAGTCTCTAGGCACACCCGCAGATTTAACACCCCCTTGCTCCTCTGTCTGCATGCTGCAAAGACTTAAATGTTGCAGTAAGTCTTCCACCTTCATTTCCTACTTCTTTCTTAATGGAAGAAGGTTTGTCATCTAAAATATAAGCAAGCATCTAGACACATGCTGACACGAGGGTACATCTTGCTCATGAATTCCAACACCTCCTGGCTGTCACATTTTCTGCTTTTCTAGCAAATATTGCCAGTTGCACAATGTTATTCCACTCATAACAGGCCCTCAGGCAGACTATAAACCACTAATTAGTTCCCTTTGATTCCAACAATTCAGGCAGTTTTTCACCCTTGTACTAATCCACTCATTGAGACTGAAATGTCTGAAGTTGAATTCATGGATGCTACAGGAGACCATGTCAAAAGTCTTGTCTAGGTCAAAGCGGATAACAACCACTGTTACTCCGCTTACCCACAGAGCTTGTCATTTCATTGTGGAAGGCAATAAGGTTGGTCAGGCATGATTAGCCCTTGATTAATCCATGCTGGCTAGTCCCAGTCATCATCTTGTCCTTCATGTGCCCAGTAATAGCTTCCAAGAGAACATACTCCATAATTTTCTCAAAGATCAAAGTGAAGCTGACCAGCTTCTAGTTTCCTGGAGCGTTCCTTCGTGCTCTCTCTGAAGAGCTGGCTGCAACACTGGCTTTTCTCCAGCCTCAAGCCCCGGTCTTCACAACTTTCAAAGAAGACAGAGTAGCCTTTCTGTGTCATCAGCTACCTTTCTGAGCATCCTCGTACGCACCCATCTTGACCTATGGACCTGTGTCAATTTTCCTAAGAGATCCTTGACTCAATTGTTTTCTACTATTGTAGATTGTAGCTTCTCTCCTTGAAAACTATCTCTGCATATAAAGGCTTGGGAGACCTCTTTGCTGTAGGTCACAAAGACAATACTCAGCAATTCTGTCTATCTGCATTTGCTGTCACTAAATCACTTGCCCCATTCAGTAACGTTTTCCTGTTTTTTTCCTTTTATTTCTAACGAAGTGGTAGAAGGTCTTCTTGCTGCTCTTGATACCCATTGCCAGTTTGAACTCTGCTGCAGATTGGCTTTCCTAGCGCTGTCCCGGGTTTTATATATTTTCTATATTCTTCCTCTGTAGTCTGTCCTTCCTGGATGCAGCATTTTTGCATTGGAACTCAGTCCTGACTTACCAAACCAATCTTCTGGTAGATCTCATTTTCCTGAGTATCAGGAAAGAGCATTGTTGTGCTTTCTGTCCCTAGAGACCTGACAGCTCTCCTGAGTGTTTTTTTTTCTGTAGAGTTGCCTCACAGGATCTTGCCTACCAGTTTCCCGAAAAGCCAAAGTCTGATCTCCTGAAGTCCAGGGCCTGGTACATGTCTTCCTCATTCCCCTCAAAATCTTGAACTCCCTTATTTCATGGTCATTAATTAGCATATGTTTAGTACAATTATTTATGTTGATATGAGTCCAGAAACATGATCTAACTCGTTCTATCTGGATTTCTACTTTTCCTTCTAGATTCAAAATAAGTGCGTTTGGACTGCATTCAGAGAATTCTGTGCCTAGGAAGAACCTTCAGGCTGTAGTGGTGGATTTCCTATGTAACTTCTCTATACTGTACAAGGGTACTGGCCTGGGATAACCTCCTTTTGCCTTAAAAACACCCTCCTTGTGAACACATTTCTTAATTCTGACTGCAGTCTCTCGTTGGTTCAATGTTCTGGCTCATAAATTGCAATAGTCCACACCTTGGCACCATATGGTGTCGTTTACAGTTTCTGCAAGGTATTTGCTTCTAAATCATGCCAGATGCACAGCTATAAGTTAGATGTGAGGCAGGAGAGAATCAAATCAATGAACTGCAATGCTATCATGACTGGTGTCGTCTAAATTTTGGAAAATCTGTTTCATCCTGGTGAGGCTGGGTGAACCCAGAATCGCGCCTTTTCCNAAGGTATTTGCTTCTAAATCATGCCAGATGCACAGCTATAAGTTAGATGTGAGGCAGGAGAGAATCAAATCAATGAACTGCAATGCTATCATGACTGGTGTCGTCTAAATTTTGGAAAATCTATTTCATCCTGGTGAGGCTGGGTGAACCCAGAATTGCGCCTTTTCACTGCTTCACAGCATATTTCCATCTTGCCTTTCTGAAGAGCTTTAAATAAATTTTTGTAGTTCACCGTATTTTTTGCATCGTGGACTTTATTCTTCCTAACTAAAGATATTTCTTGGGAGGATTTTAAGATTTTTTTAAGTGCAGCATACTCTAAATTAATCAAGGCAAATGACCCGAAAACGTAAAGGCAATGATGTCTGAGGCCTCAGAGCTCATGTGGTCTTACAGTATTAACTCATCTCACAGCATTTCAAAGTCTTCAAACAAGTATCCTGTTCATCTAAAAAATCTTTCTATCTTCAGGAAGCAAAACTCCAGGGGTTTTGATTTCAAGTCTTTAAGTCTTTCCTTAATCTTAAAGGCTTTAGATTTCATAACTCCTTCTCTGCTGATAGACCTTATTCCTAGAACATGCAGGGTCAGAATGTGGGATAGCTGTTTCTCATTTCGAAAAACTCTATCTTCTTATTTATTTATTACAACTATTAATTTTTTTTCCGAGGATATCAAGTAACTGCAAAAGTATTAGTCATTTGGTCTTTCTTTACTTGAAGCTTGCCAAGAGGTTATGAAAGCGTTTCTGATAAATGAATGTATCGTTAAAGTTATCAGCATGTAACCCTTGATGTTCTAGTGGTTCCCATAGCCTTTTCATTAGACAGTCAGGACTAAACACTGAGAACTTTTGTGTAAGTAGCTGCTTAAAAAGGACAAGCAAATGACCTGTAAGACAAGATCCATTTTTCTTTTTTTTTTTTAAGTCTGTGAAGTAAACAGTTGGGAATTCTGTATAACTCCAGAATGCAAAGCATTGCTGGTTCTGGAGGAAACTATGGAGCTCTACTTGTGGACCAAGCAGGAATTTGTTCTATGCTGATGTTCTGCTTTGCCTTTAGTTTCTAAACACCAGTCCCCTTCAGATCTTGTCTCCACCCCATAGTCCTCCTGACTGGAGAATCTGTGCCCGAATGCATAAGCCAGAGCGGGAAGAAGCAAAAGGTCCTATCTCAAGCAGCAAATCAAGGTAACATGAGGAAGGTTTGCAAAAGGAGAACATTGGCCAGTGATTCAAAGGATATAAATAAGTAAGAAGAGGAATTATCTCAGGAAGTCCATAGAGATTTCTACACAGTACTGGGGTGGGATTCAGATAAGAAGCATTAAGGTAAGTTCAAGGAAAAAAGTATTCCTAAAGGTGACAGCTATTAGATTGTGGAACAGTCTCCTGCTAGAAGTGGTAAGAGCCAAAATGTTTGGGTTATATCATTGAAATGCTTCATATGGAAGTATATTTACATTGTCAACAGCAAGCATTTCCATTAAAAAAAAATGCTGCTATACATGCGTGTCGAGCAGTCTACGTTCAGAAAAGCAAAAGATAATATTCTCTTTATCACACATCCTATGTTGTTACTATTTTGCTTACCAGTGGTTACCAGTGGGAACAGTAGTTTTATTGCTTTTTTTTTTTTTTTTTGTACAGATAGCAAAGAGAAGAATTGGAAAATGCATACTGTTTATAATGTTATAGAGGTTCGGTGGTTTTTTCTTCCTTCAGAGAGTAAAGATCAGAATGAAATTGCCTTCAGCAATTTGAACGTTTTATTTTTCCGAATGGAAGAACATCTGAAGTGATGAGGTGTAATTTGGTGCAGAATATGCAACGTTACATTGCAGGGAATATATTTCTCAAGGAACTGTTCTCCTCTTATGGCAGATATGTAACTGCCACTATTGGCAACAGAAATTAGACATTTGCCATAGGAAACTGACTGCCATGTCTTGCCCTGATACGGCCATTTTGCTACATTAGTATTTCAAACAGTTCAGAGCCTTTACTAACCACAAGAATATTCCATACATAGAGTTTTTATTNAATATATTTCTCAAGGAACTGTTCTCCTCTTATGGCAGATATGTAACTGCCACTATTGGCAACAGAAATTAGACATTTGCCATAGGAAACTGACTGCCATGTCTTGCCCTGATACGGCAATTTTGCTACATTAGTATTTCAAACAGTTCAGAGCCTTTACTAACCACAAGAATATTCCGTACATAGAGTTTTTATTCAAAAATATACACATACAAAACATACACGCCTGACATTCCATGGCTGCTCAAGGGCCCCAGAAGGACTTCGTTGGTAGCTGGTAGCCCAGATGACTTCTCATAGGGAATTTGGCAGCAAGCAGAAATATGTGAGGTATCTTTTAACAAGCTATATTGGGTAGCAGAACCATTTAATCTGGTACTTTGCCTGGGCTAACTAGCCCTGCAGAGAAGATCGGTAGATCAGTTCAAAACACCATAACGTAACCAACCTGCTTCTTTTACCTAAGCTGGCTCACTAAATGCTATCTTAGGTATCTGTTCAGGGCTCTGCAATTGTGGGATATTACTTAGTGACGTAATCCCGAGTAATCAGCATATAGACCAGGGGACAAAGGAAGCAAGCTAATGGGAATGTGTAGAAAGAAGTAAAAACCTCATTTTCTATAGTGTTTAGTCTCTCCAAAATGTAATCTTCTTTGAAATACGTAACTAGGATGAACCTCTTGATAGGACTAACCTGTTTTCAAATCTTAGGGTTATATGAAGGCAAAGTAGTGCAAGAAGCTCTACAAATACATTTAATGGGCATGTAAATGATTTATCCCAGAAAATCATTGGAGCTATTTAAAAAATATCCACTTGTCATATATTTTCAGGTACGTAACTCTAGCCTTTCAGGTACGTAACTCTAGCCTTAGCAGCATGGCTAGTTTTTCTTGCCTTACGATGTTGCATTTTTCAAATTTACACAGAAATCTGGCCAACAAATGGAGAAAAATATTGTAGAAATGGAATAAAAATCTCAAATCTCTTTGAGCTACTTCACATTCTAGCAATGTGATTTAATCGCATTATAAGAGAATAGGCTGGACGTAAGTGATTTTGAAGTCAAAGTGAGGTAAATGATGAACATACATAAAGAGAAAATAAATCACTAGCTCTGAATAATTCCACTTTAAACTTAAAAAATACAGTTAATAAAGTAATTACTATCTCTGATTCTAAACTTACAGAAGAAAGCAAGAGACACTAAAAGTATGTTTCTAGGACGTAACCTCAGCCATTTAAAATGTAAGCATCCTGCCCGATACTGCTGGAAGAGAAACATAAGGTATTGGAGATAGAGTGAATGGTGAAGTTGTCCTGTTCTGATCTTATGTTAAGTTAGCCTAGGAATTCTTTGCTTTCCTTCTGCATTTGCCATAATTGCTATTTATTCCTTTAAAAAAGTGTTGGAGCTAGTAAGATTCTATGATTTAAATGAATGTTAACTACTTTCACATTCACAGAAAATCATCAACACAAAACAATGGGTTGCTGAGCATTTTGGCAGAACAAGGTGCCTCACAACATGACAAAATTTGGCCTTATTTCTTATTGGTTATTTTGGTATCCGTTCATTATTTCAGAAATCCCACTATTCTGCTTACTTGCCCACGTTTTTCAGCTATGTGGATGAAACACATCTTTCACAGGTCATCTAACACTTCCTAAATGCTTTTGTAATTTTACTGCTACTACTTCAACTCAAAGTGCAACATTGCTTGAAACAGTATTTAATCTGTATCTGTCACAGTATTTAATTCTTTGCTTCAAAGAATATTCTAGTATCAAAATATAAATGCTACAGATTTCTAAACGTTTCCCCAAAGATCAAGCTTTATATCTCAAACAATAAGGTTGCATGCTTTTATTTATTAGTATTAGCAAACACGCACATTTATTAGTACCAGGGTATTGTGCTTTCCAAGCTCAGGAGGAGATGCAAATAAAACTTTGAATCATCAGAGCTTAGGGCTGTGTCTCTTTGCTTTCAATGGAGCACCTTTGATCCAAGCTTTTGCATGAGTTCTAAGTATGTTTGGCACTACCTTGGCACTGAACAGAGGACGTATGGACAGTCAGAAGGACGAAGCTAGCCGTGATCAAGGCAAGCACATTTATGTGCAGATTGCAATTTTCATGCCAAGGAGCAGGACGTAAAGAGATCACATGTGAAAATCAGCCCTAACTAATAATTACCTGGCTGACATTTTAAACTTGGATGTTTTCTACTGACTGTTTCATTTCTTTCTCAGAGAAAAGATACTGGCACCACCATCTATTTCTTTTGCGTTCAGATACAGTGCCCTGTGGTGCTAGCTGACATAAACACCCCCCATCCAGATCCTTCATTAGAAAAGTTGCACCTTGAATTAATGATAAATCATTGTTCAAAAGTTATGTGTTCAAGTCCACGCTTTATCATCGGGGTAGACATAGGCAGATCTAGAAGAAAAAGCTCTGACATATCCTGAGTACCTATCTGAAAATAAGGCAAACAGAGGTATCTACCTCTCTGTACTGACTACAAGGGAATATAAAGCGAGTAACCCAAACATACTGTTAATTTCAGAGAGTGTGGTCTCTTAGAGAGACTTAGCTGAAAAATAAAATTACTATAAAGAAAATTTGTTCTGTCCTACTCAAACCAGGACAACTTACATGTCTAACTTTTGATGTTTAGATTACAGCAGATAAATGCGCTCCATACTGTGAAAGAAAAAAGTGACTTAGAAGGATGGAGCAGAGTACAATCAAATATACGCATCATTATTTTTTATTATTATAAAAGAAGAATTGTAAACACCATCTATATTCATCTGTCCCAAACCTGCCCACTGGTAAGTGATTTATGTTGACATATATTATGAGACAAAATCTGTAAATGAAGACAACAGCTTTTATTCAATGGGTTATACAGTTCACTTGCTTTTTCCAGCTATAACAGTGAGTCCAAAAAAATGTTTTCCATCATTAGAGTTCTTTCTTCTCTCACATCCTTAAAGATCAGAACTATAAGAATATTACCATACAGAGAAGATGTGTGATGGCAAATATGGATTTTAAGAAGCCATTTGAAGGAGAAAATCTTGGCTATCAGGTCAGCTCTAGGAGCCCAAGTCTCAATTTAGCTAAGGAAAAGAGATATTATTTTCATAAAAAATAGCAAATTATAAAATCAGAGTGTAATTATTCAAATAACAGGTCAGGATAAACACTGATTATGCAACCCCATGAGAATTATTTGCATTCTAGCACATGCACACAGTAAATTAGACATCGGGGTGCTATCAAACACAAACTCCTAAGGGGAATCATTGCGTTTGCTGGTCCTCATCAACTAATTGAATCAGTGCAGCATTCAAACCGAGCCAAGCCTTAACAGAAAAATATGTTGTAAGTCCATTACAGGAACGGCTCAAGTGAAGGTTGACCTTCTGGGAGTTGCACCTCTAGTCATCATGGCAATTTCAGCTGGCATCAAAGTTAACCAGACAAATCATAACATCCACTCCAAATAGTCATGCACCAGTTCCCTGTCTCTGCAATCAACTGAGCAATCCCTTCTGTATTTCTTCCTATGGGACATGTAAAACAATGCATTTCTTCGTGCCCTTGTAACAACCTGCTTTTGTTAGTACAGCAGAATCCAATAAGCTTCGGTGCAGATGAAAAAGCCAATAAAAATACTGATTAAAGTGAAAGAAATGGCTTTGCCAGTAAAGCACACTGGAGAACCAGCACTTCAGTTCTTGTGCGCCGATTGCCACATATCTGATACGATCGTGCTTCATCATCAGCTTCTTTATTGTAAAACCATAGAGAAAGGATAAGAGAAAACAGATGGGATTTTGGTGAGAAATCTAATATGTAAGAAAACAGGAGCACAAAGCCAAAAATAGTGACGTTCAGAATAAACTATCTGAACCTGCTTTAAATGAAAGATACTGGGTTGTAGGCTTTCTTGTCTCCCAGTGGAAACTCAAGAAAATATAGAGGATTCTATCTTTTTCTTTCTATCTCTACCAAATTCATGTGTTTGAGAACAGAAAGGTGTTTGTGGAAAACGGAGAGGACATTCAGCATTTCCTGGAAAGTCAGCAACCTGGAAGAGCAGTAATCAGTGACGATGTGGGAATCACTTCCAGGAACCACCTGCAGCAGTGGTGGCTGTGTCCTGTGGGTTCTGGTGGGCCGTGCGATGCTCACACCGCCAACACCTGGCTGCCATCTACCTCTTTTTCAGTGGCTTGCACTGAGTGGTGCTGAGGAGCAGCATTTTCTGCGCTCTCCAGTGGGGTATACATTTCCATGCTTCATCCCCTGACCTCACATCTTAGGGATTACATCCTCTACAGAACACAAAAGCAGATAAATGTGCAAAAAGTAATTATGTGTAGTTTGGGGAAAGAGTTTTTTCCTACTAGTGTCAACTTAAAAGATGTTCCAGGTGAGAGGAAGCCAGCTGCAGCTGCCAGGATAAAAAGGCAGCTATTTGAACCTAATTTGATATTTTATTTCCAACAGCCTAAAAAGCCTTCAGTTAACTAAAGGCCAAGTGATGCTCAGCAGAAGAAAATTAAAAAAAAATGTATAGAGAGAAGGATGCTTTTTAGTCCCTCTAAAGCGAAATGCTGTGAACCATACAATTCCAATTTCAACCTCCCACTTAAGTATTCATGTGGATATCCTTTGCACTGCAGTGGGAGTATAGGCACTCCCAAAGTCACAGTCATATAGCTCTTTCTCATGGCAATATACTTCAAAGGAATAGGTTTACAGATCTACTTACAGGTGCTTAGGATCGATTTGAAAACATGTGAGGCATCAAGGCTCAGCTGACCTCACAGATTAAACATGATATGTTATTTCCACAATAACTTGCAAAACCTTCCCAGGGATGCTCTTCTCCCCGTAAATCTGAAGTTTAGTTAACCAAACAGCGCATAAGGAACTTCTGGCTGTTTGCAAGTGCCTCTATAAAATATTTGATCATCAGAGGACTCAGTCACTCTGCAAAGTATGTCACAAAACCAGAAGTAATGAACATTACAGCAACAGCCATAAATGCAAAAGAAGAAAATCAACAAATCTGGAAACCTGAACTGCAGAAGCTTTTTCTAAAAAAAATTTATGCAACCAGATAAATTAAAAAATATATTTGTGATCTAACAGTATGAGGTCAGGAAAGATGGAGAGAATAGCAAAGAAAGGTTCAGACTCAGCAATGTTGGAGTGAGATGTTCTATAGTTCATGACATCGTTTCTCACAGGTAAGTACAACGTAAAAATGTATACACAGTCTTTTGAAGTTAAAAATACTCCAAATATTTCTATTAACTAAAGAGGAGTTATTCTTCCAGTATGAAAAGTATTACACTTTAGCTTTAATAGACCTCTTGAAACACATTTTTAAGCTTATGAAGAGAAGAAGGTAACTTGGAACAGTCAGGATGAATTCACCAAAGGTAAAACATGCCTTTTTTATGATAAAGTAAATGGATTTAAGGATGTGCAGAAATGTATTTCTCCCTTTCAAGTTTCGTATCATCAGAAAAGAGAACATGCTTAGAAATAATAGGTATCTTTAAATTGTTGGTCATGATATACCTTCAAATTTCAGCATCTGTGAGACACTGTAGGAAGAAACCTTGCTTCATGGCATCAGTTTAGCAAAAAACACATCGAAGACTTGAATAACAAGTAAGCAATATGATGCTATTGCACAAAATTACATCTCATTCTGAAAAAAGAAATCATATTTGTCTTTTTCTTTTCATGAGCACTAGTACTGAGGCAGTTTGATAATATGTCAAGTTAAACAGCAATTATTTTCCTAATAAAGCCTTTGATGAGGTTAGGTTCAAAATGTTTTACCACATAAGTGTTAATGGCTCAAAGCTCCAGTGGTTCCAATTGTTCCCGTCCAGCAGAACTGAAAGAGCTCTCCAGTATTGTTTCTCCTTCACCAAAAGTCGTCACCTGCAGGAAGCCATACTTTTGTCTCCTCTGCCTCCACCATACGATAGTTATATGGTCAATAACTAGCTGCAGTTGCTGCCAGTTGCAAAATTTGTTCTTCACTGACTATCACCATAATATCAAAATGCCAACAAGAATCAGCAACAAAAATCAGCTTATGGATACAGAGCAGCTCTGAAGAGATAAGGATGTGTTTGGTTCTACCCTCCACTGAAGGCAAACCTTCCATTTCCTGCAGCTGTGAAAAACTTTGGGTGTTACCTCATCACTCTCCAAAATGCAATTTTAGATTGCATTAAACATTTATTTCAAAATTATTTATAGTCTTCAAGGATTGTCACCTCATCCTAGACAAGTTGTTAGTCATATATATGAGCCATTTGTGTTGGCCAACTGTAGGCTCAACTATTTTGATTTACTATGTTCAAAGTGGAATGTGAAGATACTACAATGCTTTTTGAGAATTAGAAAGGCATTCAACCCCAGACAGGATTAAATAATATTATTTTAAATAGAGTAATTATGGGACAAAAAGCACCAGTAATAGGATAGAACCACCAAGCAATGCTGTCTACTTTGCACTGTGAGAGTGAAGCAAAGCATCCTTCAGTGCCATTTAAGCAACAAGGTGAACTGAGTTTGTCTTTGCTTTCTGCAGAAAAATATGGTGCAGCTAGTCTGACAGAAATACAAATGTTTGTTTTACATAAATGTTAATTCAGACAGCATAGATGGTAGTCATTCTTTTTCAGAGATACATTAGATGATGACACAAATTAGGCAAAACAAATTTTTTTCTGTATTTGTCAAGATTCCTCACAATTACTGGAGCGCATGCTGACCTTGTAAAGACTGATATGAAGAGTTGCTTCACTGAAGTAACAAGAGCTGCAACATTATGAAAATGAAGTAAATAAAAGGTAAAAAAAAGAAAAAGCCTCAAACCATCACCATGAGAATACACTCTTTCCGGTGATACAGAAAATAAAATTTAAAAGAACAAATAACTCTGACTTCTTGTTGCTGTTAATGAAATGCCATTTACCTTTTCTATTTAGCAGCTATCAGTCTTCATACATCAAATACAATTTTGCACAGTTATACATTATTTTTCAGTTGTATCAATAAATTAACCTCATGGATTGTAAAGCCAGATGGGACCACTACGATCATCTAATCTGACCTCATAAACCAAATAACATTTTTCTTGATTAAGTTCAAGCTGAGACAGCATGTATGTGTGTGCGCATGCCTATACGTATGCATGTATATTTTAAAAATTGATTGTCTACAATAATAACAACTCAAGTTCTGATCCAAAATCTGGGTTGGCTAAATCTACTGGATTATGGACCACAGCCTTAAGTTTGACACTTCCAAGAAGTAGAAATTCATTTTTCTTTTTTTGGTTATTTGACTGCTAAATTGGAAAGATGGTGGCAGCTGCCTTTTAATATACAGCATAGGTATTTCAGCGTGGGGAAAGAATCAACATTTGAAAATTAAAATTCATCATTACTTTTTACTTACAGCACCCGAATAATTGTTAAAAACAACTAATTACCCGCATCCAGAAAGCACATTTAATTAGCTGCTCATAAACAGAGTACATTTCGAAAGCCCTCCAGGGGGGATAGGTGCAGAAATTCCATTAACCAAAGTTGTGTGTGAATTTGAGCACTTCTTCGAAAATATACTCTGGAGACCACTTTTATGCATATTAGCTTTTCTCTTCAAAGTACTTTCCCTCTTTCATGTGCACATGAATGAAAACATTTGTCCACCTACTGGAGTATGAGTTTTTATGAATGGAGGAATAGTGGGATTTTGGCTAACTGAGGTAAATAACAAGGATGTTGAGCATTTTTCTTTTATAGGTTCAGGGAAAACTCACAGAAATTACATCATCAGAATGGGATAGGAAATGGAAAATTTATATGCAAGAGATCTCTTTCATTCCAAGAGGGACTGAGTATATAGTCACTAGGTTTTGGGGTTTGCCAGGCAGCTGGGTCTCTGAGTACGAGTAAGTCAAAACCTTCTCCCCTGTTTTGTGACAATACTAAGACAATAGCTCCATAGCGGAAAAACACACAATCCCCCTCTTGCCCTGAAAGTGTTACGGTCACTGAGAAACACACAGACAAAGGCACGCATACACACGCACCATCTATCACATGCGTTCACTCCATTCAGTTTTCTCTCCATCCCAAAATGAAGCTGCAGCCCACTTATTGAAGCAAACGAATGTATAGGCTCTTTCTCTTTTAAAACGAAATAGTTATCTGGATTCCCTCTTGACAAAGTAATGTCAATCCTGTCTACCTTGTTCCTTTACTGCAGAAATTGTCACCTTCAAAAGTAATGGTCCTTTTCAGAGAACAGTCCCTATCTCAAAGCATTTATCTGATAGAGCTGGTAACATTTTTCCAAAGAACCATCCTCTATCAGGAAATGCTGTTTCATTGAAATTGGAAGTTTTAAGTGAACGTGTTGATTTTTATAGTATTTGACAGAAAAATTCAAATGCTTCAAATAAAAATGGAATATTGGGCTTTCTTACTTGATTTTGTACTGATGGTACAATCTTGTTCTATTTCTATTTGCACTTGTTTTAAAACTTAATTTCTAAATAATGCAATATTGTTTCCTATAATTCAATATTATATTCTAATGTGCAGGAATTGTCAGGCTGAATTGTTTTGACATTGCTGAAATGAAATTTTTTGTAACAGTGGTGTAGATGTTTAGAAATATATTTACTTTAAAACTTCTTCTTGGAATTTCTTAAGTTGCAACTTTAATTCATTGCAGATTGAAAGGAAGTTAAAATATTGGTATTTCTCTGAATAATATTTTTTTTAATGAAATGTCTAATAACTATACAAGTAGGCAAGTTCATGTAGACATTTTTATATATAGTGGGTTTTTGGTTTTCTCTCTCCCTCAGCACAAGTAGTTCAATGTCTTCTGGAATGCATACAACAGATGGAAAACTTCCACATACACGTGTTCAGATATGAATTACCTGCAGTCTATACACATTATTGGTTTTCTTGCTTAAAGAGGAATTTTAAACAAAACTATTTGTATATGGTTATAGTAAACTATTTAAAGTTATAACATATATTTGCATTTGTGTGTACATCTCTCTAGATGTATTCACATCCATCCCAAGCACTATTATTAAAAGAGGTTTTCCCTATAAATTTACTTCCTAGATTAAATGTTTCCCTTCCAGTTTTATACCTCATGTAATGACTTGTGAACTGTAATGACTTAAGAAAACTAGGTAAATGCCTTGTAGAAAGCCTCCTAGTTTGGCTCTTTAAGTGATATTTTAGAAGCTGAAGCAAAATTTCTTCCAGTATTATTGATCTGCTATAGCCAACGCAGTTGCACTTATTGAATCACAAGGGTAGTTTGTCTCTTGTGATTTCTGCATTAATATGCAATTTTATGGTAGTCTTAGGCACTGTTTATATTACAATAATAGTGTCAAAGCCTAATTATGACGTGATTGATTCCCTGGTCAGAACAGGTGAAAAGTTGTTGAGTAGGCAGGATGATGAATGGATGAGACCTCACCGTTTGCCTGGAAATACTAAATCCCTAAGCAGACTGTTGTTTTATCTTAGGTAGCAAACAGTGATAATGTTTGGAGAAAGCTACACATTTCACACACGCTTTTGCCAAGGTTCAGACACCCACTGACCATGTTGTGCCCCAATCTCCTGGCTCAGTTGGTACAGCATAAACAGAGACAGGTCTGTCATCTTCTTTTCTTTGCTTTCAAACAGAAAACTCTACACAATATAATGCCAAATCCTCTCCTCCTTCAGAGGGGCTATTTTTCTTCTGCCTTTATTCATCCAAAATTCATGTTGCTTACCTTTAGGGATTAGAATAGAATAGACTCTTTCAGTGGAAAGTGACCTACAACAATCATCTAGCCTAACCACCTGACTGGTTCAGGGCTGACCAAGTTAAAACATGTTACTAAGGGCATTGTCCAAACGCCTCTTAAACAGTGACAGTCTTGGGGCATTGACCACCTCTCCAGAAAGCCTGTTCCAGTGTTTGACCACCCTCTCGATAAAAAAGTGCTCCCTAATGTCCAATCTAAACCTCCCCTGGTGCAGCTTTGAAGCATTCTCATGCATCCTATCACTGGATATCAGGGAGAAGAGATTTAAATTGAGAGGAATTCAATCAAAAAGAAAAAAAAAAGGAAGGCTCACTCAGCCCCAACAATTCTATTGCCATGAATTTAAGAAGTTTATCTTTCTGTCACTTCTCAGATAAAGTTGGTGACCGTTCACACTCTTCAAAATGAGTAGGAATTTAATTTGAAAAGTTTCACTAATTCTTTTTCACAAAAGCCAAAATACTGCAGAATATAGAACAAACATTTGTTGATATTTTTAAGCATATACAGTAAGGAATAAAAACTTATTTCATTTTATTTTTTATAGCACTTTGAAGTTATTGAAATCATTATTAGCTCTCTGGTATTTCTTATGACAGCATTAGTCATGATGAAATAATTTACGGTAAATAAGGAGTTCCTTATGAGTACCTCCATAGTATTTCTGCCACAATTCAGCATTAAGTAACTGTAAATTATCAGAATTTTTAGCATCAGCTGATAGATGGTGTATTTCACATCTGCATTAAAACACAAACCCCAAATGATTTTTTTTTTAAAAAAGTGTTTCATTTTAAGAAAGCCTATGATGAAACAGCAAGGCTTTTCTTGCCTCAGGCTACAACAGCTACTAGTTTAACTCAATGGTCAGAGCACTCCCTGGGGAAACAAGAAGCCTTAATTCTACTGCTGGCAGTAACTTTCCCTTTGTTAGCAGCACATGTACAAAATTATTTTTAAAATAACACCACAAGTATTAAACACTCACTCCAAGATGACTTATAAAAACAATGTTCCATATGTGCAAATGAGATTTTGGCAAGCACAAAATTATATGCAGATATTACATGTGGGTATGGAAAAGACTCTTTTCACTAACCCAGATAGATATTTAATTTCTATGGGATAAATTGCGTGCTACCTATTCACTAACATAATTTTCTCACTGATGATTGACACTTAGATATCAAAGAGGAAAAAAGATAGCATAACATTAGATTGCACATCTCAGAGAAGTAAAAGGTATTCATTAGACTAGGTATTCCAGCAAATGGCATGCTAAAGTCTTGACGAAAATCATGTCGAAAATCATGTCAAAAGTCATGTCAATCTTTTTTTTTTAGCTACCTCAAAAGCACATTTGTCTGTGGGTGACAATCACTCATACCAGCACCTGAAATATAACAAATAATACCCACACTTGAAAAGATGAAAGCCAGAATCAATGCACGATACACTGCATTCCTGACCGGTATTCAAGGACATGAAAATGCAAATAAACAGGGCTTGAGTATTCCTACAGGGATGGCATGCAGCTGAGGGGCAGTATAGGAAGAAACCATGGCAAAGGAACTCAGGCCTTCCAGGGTGTTTAACCCTCCAGAAGGGATATGATGCAGAAACAGCAGCAAAGTCCTGGAGTAGGGGGCAATTGCCACCCATTCTCTGCAATCCTTCTTTCAGCCAGTTCAGAAATAATATGTCCTGTCTCCAGAGAACCCAAGCCAGTGCCTGTAGCTAAAAAGAAGATGATGTCTTTAATTAAACCTTATCAATTTTTGTGCAAGGGTTAAATCTGAGGGGCAAATAAGGAGTAATTTTTCAGACCTTTAACAAGGATGGAAAAAAGTTTAGAATTCTCGCCCGGGAGAAAGCCAAGATCTACGCTAAGAAAATGAAGAGAGAGCTGCATTGCAGAGTAACTGGACAAAAAAGACTTCCTCGCACCTGACTGAACTATTCAGAGGAGTTGCACTACACATGGGAACATGTATCCTGCAGTTAGTGTCTAGTTATGCTTCCCTCAAAACGAATAATGCTAACAATATATAACAATAGCGAGATAATAAACGAAAGGAGGAAGATTTGCATTATCTGTGTTCATTAACCCAAACTATAATGCCTTCCTTAAATATTAAATACCTTTCTATCATTAGAAATACAATGGAAAAGGCTAAAGAAACATATTATGTGGTGGATTTTTTAAAAGATTCTTTTTCTTAAGAGACAATGAGAAAAACAAGACAGCTCCTTTAATCCTGTAATCTCTCTGGTAGCAATCAGCTTGGGGTACATTTCAGTTTGCTCGCTTGTCATCTACATTAAGAGTCCTTCAATGAGCTTTTCTTTTAAAGTAAATACAGAATGACACATTTATAATTAGATCTCCCTGACCATTCCTTTTTAGGTTTGAAGGAGATGAGATGTGGACATGTCATGCAACCCCTGCTCCTGATCAGTGTGCTAAGGAGCTCAGAACTTCACTGTTGATTAGTGAATTGTAAAACAACCAACAAAATATACTGTGGGTGCTGCTGGTTCAGACATTGTGGCCTCAGTTATTCCCAGTGTGCAGGAACTATCAGAACCTCAAGAAACATTTTGAAACATACTGAAAAGTGTTCAAACCAACCCTGAATTTCAAGCAAAGATTATTCAGTCACTTAAGAACAATATAAGCCCTTGTGAACACAGAAGCAAGCAAAACTTTGGTTTCTGTTGAGCCAAAGAGCAGTAAGTACGTTTTAAGATCATTAGGAATAGTCTAGAATTATGTTTTAGCGCTTGTCATTCCCCTTGATATTCAAATCATTTCTTAGCATTCAGGGCCATTCAAACTGTCCATAACATCATTTTTCACTAAGGGTTTTAATCATTCATGGCTTTGGTATCTGTGAGCAAATTTCTCAACAAATGCATCATATAATTTCCTTTGATAGTCTAGGAATAGCCTGATGATGCTGAATTTTCATGAGCTTTTCAAAATAGGAACTGTATTTCAATAGAGGGACCTATGCTTTTCTGCTTTGTTTCTTAATATATAGGACAAAAAACTGCCTTACAACAAAAATCAGAGGTACTTGCCCCACATGTGTTCCTTGCTTGTATTCACTGATCAAGGGAAAATATAAGAATCATTTGGTACTTCAGCTGTGTGACTATAACGTTACTGAGGTAAGTCAACTTTGGGTATTTAGTGAATTGGCAATGTTCTTTAGCTTTCCGATTCTTACCAGGACTATTCATCAATAACATCAACCTCTTGGGACCTCATCTTTTCCACTTCCATCAAGACAACAACGTAAAAACAGCCAACATTTGCCACTGTTCCAACTTCCCTCACTGTACCAGGAAAACAGTCGATAACTCTTCACCTTCTTCTTCACAAAGTAAAGCTTTCAATCCTGATCTTATACCGTCAACAAAATCTCCCTTGTCTGTTTTCGTCTTGTCCTGCAGTCTACACTTCATCCAATTTTCACATTAAGTAGCTCGCTTTACCAACTGTCCACCCAATATCATCTAGCATTTTAAAATCTCTGCTCTATTTACAACTCAAAGTTACTATTTACCACCTCTTGTACATCAAATCTCTTTTCAAACCATAATATTCTTACAAATCCTAAGAATCCTAATCCTTCAGTTCTTGTAACTATGGCTACTCCAATTGTGCTAAATAAAATATGGCCAATGACTGAGCTCTAGTCTCAAGGCTCCTTTTGCTCTACCCTACGCTTCACCATGAGCCTTCTCTGGGCCCCTGTACTACTCTCTGACCATAACGCATAATTATTTAATGTTTGCAGGGAAAGGTTCAAGACGTCTGAAATAAGGGCTATGTTGTAGCTCACCAGAGAAATATTTCCATCACATGAAAAAAGTGTGTGCTGATTTCCCTGGAGTACCCTGTGAGGGCATATACAGGGTATTTGATGCCATAAAACCTTCATGGAAAGTGCTGGAGAGTTACAAAGGAAACAAAATCTGCTGCAGTGTTGTTACCTACAGGTAATGGACTTTTGAGTCCACCGTTCCTTGAGCCATACTCAGGGATTGGGGAAAAAACCTAGTTGGGATGGGCCAGAACTATGCTCTGGATCATGTATTAGATAAGCAATACAGTGATCCCAACAGTCAGTGATCCACTGGTCAAGACTGCTCTCTGTCGACATGTTATTTAGCAGTACAGACAAATGTATTTGTTTCCTGTGTGGAAAAGGCAGTTAGAAAAGTAGATAATCTATAGGGCAACTAAATTAATTATGAAATACTTAATTCAAAGATTCAAATACTTAAATCAAAGATGGAATCTAAAAATTTACTTCCAACACAGCAGTCAACTCTCAGATTAAGACAACAAAAAAAGGCCAAGGGAGTCTAAAGAAGCTATTCCATTTATATAAGATAGATGCCTTCGGTAAGTGATTGTGTTGACTGTAGCAGGAAGACAAATAACAATCTCATATGTAGGCATGTCTAAGGTGAACCCCATCTCCAGTCTAAGCTACTGTTTAGACTGCTCAGTCATTGGTATCTAGTGCTATCTGAGATGCCCTTGGGTACTTTGTCCGGCCTCGTGCAGTCACTGCAGAAAGGAACAGATCTTCTGTATGTCCTGTGTCATACCTGACAACTTATGTGCAAGTATCAAGTACCGTTTCAAAAGGAATCAGACAGCTATGGGTGGGGAGAGGAATTGAGTCTGAGACATCTGGACTCTGTCAGTGAGGGAGACTGACACCTTCAGAGGGCAATTCTGTGCCTCCTGCAAT
This sequence comes from Steatornis caripensis, assembly GCA_013398225.1. Lineage (NCBI taxonomy): Eukaryota > Metazoa > Chordata > Aves > Caprimulgiformes > Steatornithidae > Steatornis > Steatornis caripensis. The sequence goes on along the minus strand of VZSC01002764.1, from coordinate 487,371 downwards.
AGTCGGAACACAATGAGCATTTAAATCAGATGTTTAATATTTGATACTTAGGAGTGGTATGGAATGACTCCCAAAACAAGGAGCCTCCATAATCCAAATTAACTACTTATGTTATCATCTCCATTCCACATAGATTTCTGCAAGTGGCAGATGATCCTCCAAAAGATCTGCTGAATATATCATTACAGACAGAAAGATGTCTGAACTAAAGGATGCAGTCTGAAGTTAAAGATATTCTGATGATGATTTCAACAGTGTGAGAGTTTCAGCTGAGATTTCTTAGTTGGCACCAATTCTCTCTTGCACAAACTAGGCCTTGGAAAGAAGAATTACATCATCACAATGTAGATTATACAGCATATAATGTTTGGGATTCTGAGAACGCTGCAGTCAAATCACTGTTTACAAGTCATATTGCCAACAGTTGTTAATCTAGCATTATGCTGCAAAATTAGCTCTCAACAAGGTAAATTTTGCCACAATTAAATATTTTATTTCTAATTAGCAAGAAACAAGAGAAAACTGTTCACCTGTCTTCTGTAGCCTTGCATGCTATAAGCACACAGCTTTTCAGAAGGAAAAGATTTTGTTAGTTGTGGACCTAAATGTGGATTTGGAATCTTAATTTTAGACATTTATCTTTACAGTGAGAAGACTAGAAGTCTTACTTGGAAGATTACTAAAGTAAAGAAGTAAGAAGCATGACTGCATATAGTCCAGAGAAAGCCAGATCGGGAAGGTTATAAGGAATGCAACATAACACTACCACATGAAAGAAAAAAGAATACAATCAGGTAAATAGGGATGAGAAGATCAAGAATTATAGACCTGTAATGGAACAAAGGAAATCTGTAGAGACACTTAGAGAGAGGATTGAAATGGTCAAATCACAAGCTACAATAATAGTCCTAAAAGCTACACTTGGTATGTGTAGGAGTTATGTTTGCATTGGCCAGGACTGAGAGCAGATGTAAAGAAAAAATGTTGGAGAGTCAGCAAAACTTATGCAGAAAAAAGAACAAGAGAAAAGAACTGAAAATGACATTCAAGTTGATGGGGAAGATGTTGTCATCAACAGTATGCCTTAGCTACATACGTTTACTCTCTAGAAGCTGCAAGCCAACATTCAAGAGAAGGAGAAGTTCAATATATTTAATTTTTCTGTTCTATATTTAACTCAATTCTGGGATACAGTTTATGTAAGTTACATATGATGACTTGTGACTCAAAGTCACAAGTTTTCCAGCAAATATTGAGGGTCGCCCCTTGGGAAAAAATGTATAAAATAGTTCAAGTGAAATCTAAGGCCATGCCAACTGTCAGCAGGACACTGCCTGTTCACACCAGCTGAGGCTCTGAATTAATAGATTTGACAGATCTTTCCAAACCAGCGATCAACATCAAAATACAAGAATCAGAAAATAGACAATGAAAGAATACAGCGACAATGTATGTCACAGCAGGTAAAAAAAGCAGCTCTTTTCCCTTCAATGTCTTATTACTAGTAAAAACAGTAACAAATTCCAAAGAATACTGAGTTTCTGAATCAATGGAATTACAGGTCAGAAAACACTGGACTTGATTTTACCTTCATAGCGATTAATATAAGATCAGAACATCTGGAGCACAGCTCCATTGATTTCAATTAATTTAACCTTCTGACTAACTATAAATCAGAGAACAGAATCGGGACCAATTAGCCTCAATGAGCGTGAGTGTTGCAAAGAGCCAGCAAAACTCTTAGGATTAGTTGTCAGGAAAAAACTTTCAATCTAGGGAATATTTTATACCTCTCTGTGGAAGGCATTAAGTAGTCAGTGTAAGCTTTGCATGGATTTTTATAAGCCCATGTACTAGAAAAAACAACTTAATTGAGCTAATTTAGGAATGTTCTCTCTGGTCAATGTATTGATTTAGTTATAATTTGATTCCTGGCCTGGTGATCATCTTCTTGTAGCTCTGTAAGTGTATTGTGAATTTGAAACGCACACAAATATGTAATGAAATCCATTAATTAATAAAACAATGATGAGTAAACTCATGAGAAATGGTGTAGATTTTGAAGATAAATGGTTAGTTTTCTGGTGGGGATTCTTGCACAAACATTACGTAGCCTGTTCTTCAGCACCATCTTATTTAATAATGAGAGAATACTGGCATTGTAAAGGACAGGACTTTGCTATTTATCACTATATCCGGAAGCAAATATGATTGCAGGGGATTCCCGTCAAAGCCAAAAGGAGAGCTGAAATTGTTCTTCTGTACTGAATTCTAAGTACACACCAAAATATTCTATTAACACAAAAAAAAATTTTCAAATACATATCCTCTCTTTATTGGACCTTTCCTCAATAAAGCCCTATTTTGAAGCACTGAATCTATATTTCTCTCCACTCGTGATTCCTTACGTTCCTGTGAATCTAGTTAAAAAACTTAATTAAAATCTGATCTTGTGCACAGAAGAGTTGTCCCACAGAAATCCTGCTCTTAGGGTGAATAAAGTTACTCAGTTGGTGTTTATAGGACAAAAACTAGTGCATACCCAGTAGATCTATTCTGACCTCCCTTCCATCACTGTAATTCAAATACCTTGTAGTCTTTGGAATTAATCCAGTCTAAGTCAGATGATATTGCTGTCCAGGTATTCCTGATTTACTTCTGCATGATGAACAACGAAATGACATCCGGAGTCCGCCACAGTCCCTGCAGATTTGACAGTAGTCCTTTCCTCTCTGTTGGGAACACTGAGCAATATTTCTAAACAATCACTTTTCCGTGACATACTAGAAGCAGAAATACTTCCCCTTTTTAAATAAGCTTCATAACGTATTGTAGCAAACAGTGGAACTTTACTATAATTAGAGAAGTTCCAACTTGACCCTTGCTATTTCCTAGTCTCTCAGGATCATTACTTTCCTGCACTATTTTTCAAAATCTCAGTTCAGCTTGAGCTGGAGGCAAAGTTAGGTTTTTGACTCTAGATTTTCATTTGGGCTCATCTTTCAAACACTTATTATTTTCCTTGCTGGCATATGTTTGCCCATCGTCAGTTAGAATCTGCATGATTTTACATTTATAAAGAAAAGTGAAGCAATTCAACCTAACCCATAAACTTTTTTTCTAGAGACCAAAGTGGCAGCTTTCTCATTACATATCAATTTACAGCTCAAAATCAGGAATAGATCAATGCAAACCATCTGCACCTTGCAAGTTTTAACATATCTCCCTTTCGTCACTCTCAGCAAAGCAGAGGAAGTTATGCAGAGCATGTGGTCTGCTTTCACAAATAATTTCTATGGAAAACAGCAGTCAGACAGTAATACAGGCCCAAGGTGACCTCATTACTGAAATTTGTTCTAGTTGTCATTAGACATATCACACTGTGTCACTCAAATCGGGAAAGGAATAAGAGATACTGACATGCAGCACCAGTGATTAGAGATGAAAAATACTGTTACACCATAAGAATCCCTTGGTGGAAAAGAAATATGTGTAGTGTTTAAGATTCATTCGCCCCCCTGATCTGTCACTACTGCCTTTATGGCTTTATTCTTTTTCTACTTGTTAATTCTCCTTCACAAGGCATAACATCTTTTCTTGAAGAATATTTCAGAGGACGATACTCACTGGCCAGCTACCTCGCATAAAACATTGCTGATTTTTTGGTAGTAACGCCCTCATGAGGTGTAATGTTATTTACTGCAGTTGCAGCAGGTCAGCTTGGACAATTGCGGGGTTCTTTGTGTTTATTGGTACAGACTTGTTACAAGCCTAACTGTAGACGTGGATTTATTCTACACAATTTTAAGTTATGGTTAGATCAAGCCAAGATTTGGCCTCATCTTCTTAAAGTCCATATGCTGCAAGGAATGATACCAACAATCCAGAAGATGGCACCTTCCTAGCCAGAAGCAAAGCATGGTTGGCAAAGTCCCTAGTGAGAGGAATTAAACTGTCCAGCCATCTGTAAGTTCCCACTCCCAGCTTTTCCCACCTTCATAACCAAAGATCTGGGTCAATCCAGCCTTTAGGACTTCCTGTCGAAAGCATGCACTTCCATCCTTGATAAATGTTCTCCTGTGAGTCCCCACAGAGTCAAAGTCTCTCAGTAGTTTCAGGACACACCTCCTGAAGCACAATAATTTGAATGAGAATTAGTGCCAGATGCTAAGGCTTAGCTGATTTACCTGGACTGAAGAAAAAGGTCCTTAAAGCCGGGTGCTCACCATTTATCATTATCAAAGATCTCAAGATGCTTTTTGTAACAGTCTCCCAGAATAAGAGCAAAATTATGGGGCATCATCCCAAATGTTATGGCTAAATTCCAGTTTGACTAATTACGTTCTGCTTACCAAAATTCTCACTGCTAGGCAAAAGGGAGGGGATTTGCTTTCTGCTTCTGGCCTGGACTTTTGGACAGTTGTTACCATGTGCTTTAACACTGTAGCTTTCCACCTGAGACCTGATGAGTCAGAGGACGCCTCAGAATCACATCATCACATTATGGTTTATCATTATGGCCTTACATAAAAAGACTTGGGGAGTCTACAACATGAAAAGCATTACATGAAAGCAAGAAATTATTGTTCCTTTTTTCTTTACAGACTTTTGCAGCTGAAAATGATTCATTTTTACACTGACCTAGATTTGGGAGGGGGAAAAGGGATCTAAAAAGAATTTTGTGAAATTCTTAAAACATAGATGAGACCAACCAGGAAACAAAAAAATAATTTTCATCTCAGTTACTCAAATATAACGCTCACTTTTAAAAGTTTGATTTTTCATGTCCCAAATCTAGATTTAATTATTTTCTATTATGCTGCCCATTTATGTTGAATTCTTAATTAATTTCTTTCCAATGAGCATTCCTAACTCTATGCTGAAGCAGGACTATGTGAGTCTGAGTTGCCTATCCCATCTCCTTACAGTGGTTAAAGTTCTTGACGGAGCCAAGATCAGTACAAGTGTTTTTTTCAATGCAGTGTCTTCGTCCTCTCTTGAAAGTATTTTACTTCTCCTTTTTGACATTCACATATCTGCCCAGTTGCATGTTTCCTTGAAAAAAATGTATTTATGGATAAACTCTTCTCTCTGAAGTCTAAGACAATGTTTTTGATCACTGTGTCGAGATGGTCCACTATTTGAATTTCAGTCAAATCTATACACAATATCTCTTAATCTTATATCTCAGGAATTTCTCCTTTCAGTGCTAACAGTACTGCAGAATGTAAGAAATACGTATTCCATTAAACTATAATATTGATAGGTTATTTTTTACTCAAGATGTATACTTTTTAGTCGTATATTTTCAGATTGGTACCTACTACATTTATTAGTCCTATCTAGAATAGTGGCAGTCCTATTCTACTGTTACCTTTACCAATAAAAAAATAGGGCAATCTAAAAATGAGAAGTCCAGCCTGTGACAGCTCATCATACATTATAAACCAACCTCAGCACAACTGTGGGTAAATTGTCTCTTGTGAACTGTTCTACAGCTGTTAGGGTTCATGTTGTTCCCTTATAAACTAGAAATAGGAATTTTTATTACCTCTGGCCATAATTTAAATTACATGAGCCCAACTCCATACCGTAGATTGGTGTACTGCCATGCAGTTCGGCTTTTATTTTGGCATACTACAATGCAGCTCACACATGAACTCTACCATCAGTAGACATGTGATAGGAAAAGAAAGGATAAACACACATAGTATTAAAAATGCTAGAACAAAATCTTAGGTCTATAAAGAATTATTACTGTACTTGAAGCTATTCTCATAGGTTATACTCTTGGCATCTTTACATCACTGAAGTGAATGGTTCAAGCACTTTGCTCATACTCAACACTCTAAAGGTCAGTGCTGTCACCCTTTCACTAAACATCACCAAAAATAGCTACATAGCTGTTCTAGGAGCTCTTGCTTTATTTGTTAAATAAAATCTGTGCTATAAGATTTTTTCCAAGTCTTACATTGCAAAAAACTAAACCAGAGATTTTTAACAATGTTTAAAAGCTAGAATTTCTGAGCAGTCTGTGCAAATAAAAAAAAATCTATTCCACTTCAATAATTTAAAAAATAAATCTACTTAATAAAAATAAATCTACAAAAATTTTAAATGTATCATTTCAGGACTAAGAGCTGTTTTGCTCTTCATAAAAAATGTCACATATTCTCCCTCCTCCCTGCATGTATTTCTCTAACTACAAAAAGAGGTAATTTAAGAAATATGGAGAGGTCACAAGAGAAATTTAAAAAATATAAGCCAACATGCAGAGTTAGCTGAGACAAAAAATAAAACCATTTAATGAATACCAGCAATAAACTGAAGCTGTCCCTGCATAGATTTAACCAGAAATCTGTCCTTTACCACTCAACTGCAAGCAGAAAAATTTATTTGGCACATATATATTTAACAGAAGAAATACATATGTTATAATCTGAATTTTTCCTTAACAAATTATTACATTACATTCTTCAGTGAAGTCTTACACTTTGGTACACCTTACAGTAAGCTGCAATTTATAAGCTGCCAGGACACAAAAGAACATGAACGTTACCCCAAGCCTGTTCCAGCAACTTGCTTTAGAAACTCATAAACATTATGGCTAATTAACAACCTAATGGAATGCTAAGAATGAAGGTCTTGATTCTCTGTGCACTTCTGGGCTCGCCTTTAATTGGTAAGAAATTTCCAGGGCTATAAACATAACACCACATCTAAGCAACATTCAAAATTTACTTCTGGCTTTTCATCTTAAAAAAAAATAATTATCATTAGCTTTCTGATTAATTTTTATAACTCATCGTGGCTTGAATAAAGAGTTCCTCAAAACCAAGACTTGGATTAAGGATTTTTGCATGTCTCCTCTTTGATTTCATTCAGTTCGTCATTGTAGGAAACAGTCTCTAAATATGTAATTATTCCTTCATTTTGATTGCAAGACAAAATGTAACAGACAATCGTGGGTTCGTATCAAGGAGCTGTGGTGGTTAAAATGTGGACCTGGATTCAGAAGGTCTCAGGAGTCTCATTCCCTGCTCTGCCCCAGATTGAACCACATAACCTTGAGCTAACAGCTCAGTATCTCTGCCTGCAATGTTGAATAATAATCATTCCCATCCTTAGTCTCTTGAGACGACGAGCTCAAGTGGCGGTGGCATCATGCCTGGATTTGCACAGAGTCTTGGAGAGCCTAGCATACTACTAATTTGACTAAACCATTTCTTACTCTCATCCTCATTATGAATATTGAATTTTTCAAAAAACTTGGTCCATGAGTAATGTGTTCCACGGTTTTTTAATGGCATATAAAACATCTCATAAAATCTTTCAAGATGTGTGGCATACAAAAGAGAACAGCTATGATTACTTTTGGGACTGAATAAATTGGAATACAGCTCCAAACAACCAAAGGAATTCTTCCAAAGTTTGAAAATAAAACCAAAAAGATCAGTTTCTCTTTTTTTAACAAAGAGGAACATAACCAGCTATTCCAGATGTGAGCTTCTCCAGTACTTGTTTATTAAGTGCGAGGCCTTGCTCCAGCAATTAAAACCTTTGGGAGCGTATGCAAACCAGAATATTTGCATTTGGCCTTGAGCAATGTACCTTCTGCACGACAATGTGCTCCCTGCAGTTTTGAACATGCTGACAGACTAAACTAACCAAATCTCCAGAGAACCAACGACTAGAACCTGCAATAATCCAACGGGAAGGATTACAGGCTTTATAAATAATAGCATGGTAAACTAGCACAGTGTTTATGGAAGAACCAGGCTCTGAGGTGACCATTACTGTAAAGATGGAAAGGTTTTACCATGGATACTAGCCAGACGAAGGTAGAATAATAAAAACAGGGGAAGACTTGTTATTTCAGAGCTGATGAATGCAATTTCTGTTGTTGACCTTTCAGGGACAGATTCTGATCTCAAGGGAATAGGCTGGCTGTATGGCTTCTGTTGCCAGCTGCATGGGCTCATGCAGATCTAATGATAACATGCCTGCATGACTTGTCTGGCCCACTGCTGTCCCTAGTCTTGTATTTCATAGTCTTTTGAAATTAAAATGCAATTATATACCTTTAGAAATTATTCAAGCAATCTCTCAAGAAAAAATTTTATTTCACCCTGTACAGAATCATCACAATGGTTTTCATTTACAAACAAATAAAGATTCGGGCAAAACTTTGAATCTGTAGTTGTTCTTACTTTTTATGTACTTACATGTGAGAAAAAGTGTGCTTTCCTTTCCTTCTTTTTGCAGTCTCAGATTCATAAACCCTACTCCTACATACGGTTAATTTTATTCTTGAAAAAACAACCAGAACACTATCTACCTCTTTTCACAGCATCTTCAGAACAAGACCTGAGTGGGCCAAGTGTTGGGGGGTGTGCCAGGGGCTTATTCTCATATCTGTGTTACCTCTTCCCTGGGAACAGAATTAATTCCTATGCAAACCATTCATTTTCCTCATGATTTATAAACAATTTATAGTATGCATCCTAAAGTGAAATTAAAAAAAAATTCTAATTAAACCAGAACCAAGCCCTGAAAGATGCTTGAAGCTATGTAAGTTTAAAAAAATTTTTTGCTAAATTTATTTTACGTTCTAAAAATTTATGTGAGTGGATTACAACGAACGAAACAAGTGTCAAAAGCCCAGCGGAAATCAAGACCAACGCGGTTTTAATCTTTGAGCATAAATCATAAGAAACTCTGTTTAAAAAAAGCCAGTAAGGTTATCAAGAGTTACCATAAAATGTAAAAGAAATCCTCTTTGCATGTGAGCTACAGCTGCAGTGGTAAAACTGAGAAATCAGGGTAAATTTGAGGGAAAATATACAATATGCAAACAAGCCATAGCTTCTTTTGCAATCTGACATGCACTAATAGCTAACAAACGAGAGGCTATTTCAAATGAGCTGGTCCTGCACAGCTGAATTATGATAGGCAAATGGGATATAGGGCAATGCTGCCTGTCCCAATACGCCTTCGCAAAAGCTACTTCCCTTCAGAAGTTATCAGCACCTGCCAAAGCCACAGGGATTACCCTTCCCCTACGGCAGCATGTAACAGGAGGGGAAAATTTGGCTCCTGACCAAGAAACCAGAAACGGAAAAATGTATTAACAAGCAAAGTGAGAAAGCTAAGCCAAAATTCTTTAGGAAAGGAATAGATTTATCCATGGCCAAGCCTGACCCCTTGTTGACTTTTAGCCTCGGCACTGCAGTATTAGAACTGCTCATAGAGCACCGTGGAAACTGGCAGGCAGATCTGGATCTAAGAGGGTATGCTTCATCACCCAGCCGTGATTCGGTGAAGAACAACAAATTCACAGAGAAATCTGACCCACCAGTATACGCTGTCCCACTAGCAAAAAACTGCCATGTATTTGTCACCTGACCCCAAAAAGCCAAGAGTCAAAGCACGGAAGGAAGCACTGTGCTGCTAGGAGCACAGGCTTGCAGCGCGCTGCTGCGTACGTCACCTGGAGTTACTGCCTTGAGCTGAACTTCAAAATACACTGAGGTAGCCTGGGACATTTTCCCAGTGCGTATCTCTGATTTTCTGGTCAATAAATAGAAATCCTGGATCCCTTTGGCAGGAATAGTAGTGGGAACCCCGTCCTGACTGCCCATCTGCACGCCTCTGTATTTCAGCCTTCTGAAGGGCCTCAACAACCTAAAAGCACTTCAGCTCAATTCAGTGCTCTTCCTAGTCTCCAAACATGGTTATCACTTGTAGTGTATAGACAGGACACTCCTTTTACTTTCTCTCCTTTTATCACTTCTTTCAACCTGCTACTGAATGAATACACCCAACCACGGATAAATATTCTGTTCCGAAGTATGTGATGGCAAAAAATCAGTGGAGAAGGTGCAGAACATGTGCAAGTTGAAGGGACAAACAGGCACACAAGGAGAGAAAGAGCGCCTAGAGACACAGGAATTGATAGGTCTTTCCTGCATAAACCAAAGTCCCCTCTAGAGGTCTATGCAAAGGTAGACATTTAGCATTTTAGTATTTAGTATTCAGTAGAGATTTAGTACTTCATATATTTTTTTGTGAAAAGAAGCTGCACTTTGTTTTCGCTCTAGTGTTTCATTCTTATAAAAGTTAAGTAGCCATCTACGAATAACGTTTACTTTAAAAGCTCAGGTGCTAGTTGTCTCTACTATAAAGATGAAGATATAAATTCTGTTCACCTAAGCTTAAGATGAGTATTGTTCAACAGAGCAGAAATTCTGTTTTACTATTTCTCTTCAACGCATCAGAAATAATTACTAAGGACTCCATTCAAATTCAAGTATTCAAAAGGCAGGAAATGCCAGAAAAAAATTGCTTATGCAACTCAATTTGGACCTCTTGAACATATCTGCTATGCAACTATCTTCCATTATGCGATCACAGACTATTTTCCCATGGTATAGCTGCAGCTCTTTTTGTATGCACTGTGGATGGTATTCTGAGAAATGGTATTCTGGGAATGAATCAGGTTTATGTAGTGAATGAGGCTTTCATTTCTCTCTGCCTCATTTGTTTCAGGAACTGGAAGGTATATAATGAACCAGCAAGGGACTACAGAAAAAGAAAATAAGATTTAATGGTTAAGACATTTGCCACGGAAGAACTGAATTCCATTTCTGGATCTGCCACAGAGTTCCTGTGTGATGTTGGACAAATCACTTCACTTTTCCCAGAGATGACCATTAATTTGATGTTCCTCATTTTCTGGCCTCTATACAAGACAATTGAGCTGAGCTATTGAACACTTACGGCTGCAATTGATGTAGATTAAAACTGTATTTATATACACATAAAGATTGATTAAAATTATAGACTATGAAAAAATATTATTTAGAAATTAGCTGATACATTGTCAATTACTTTGTTCTTCCTCTCTCTGTGCCTCTGTCCATCACCTGTGAAGTAGGGATAACAAACTCATGAATGGCCAGGGTATTATGCACGTAATGTCATTATTGTGTGCAAAGCATTCAGGTATGATAGCCATGAGAATGGTGATGCAACCAATAATTTCGTATTCAGTGCATGTTTTGAATGACATGTGATACGGAAAGCCCTGGGGCCACATACTACATGAGGAGGGTGGAAACACAAGCCAACTGCCAATGAAGCAAGGTCATGTGGAAAAAAGATTATTTATTTTTAAAAGAATGTCAGAGTGCCTGCACTCAAAGGGGCCAAATTAAGTTTTGCAGAAGCAACCTTGCTCCTGTCATTATGTAGTTTCCATGTGGGCTTGACTTTGTCCTTTTCATGCAGATCTGGAGTTGTGTTGTCTGCTTCTAATAACCATTCAAATGTATATTGTAGATTTTATGTGAAGAAGAGAGGAATCCAGGCAAATATCACCTCACCCATTTCTAACCTAGGCCACAGATGAAAGGGACTTTGAATCTAAATTCATGTTTCATATGGATCTAGAAGAGGTGGAATCTGATAAATGTTAACGTTTGGATTTGGGAATGAACATCCACATTGATGTGGTTTGAAATGAATATCCAAATGGATGTAGCTTCACTGCCTGGAAAGGCTGCATCCAAGCTTGTCCTCAGAAACAGGCCTGTCTCAACTCACTCTTCAAAAACTAGATGTTCCTGCAGGGACAAGATACCCACTTGGTATCTTGACAGGACCACATTGCCTCACTCACTCAGGAAGAGCAGGGCTGAGCAGCCAACGCCTGAGGCCACCAGTGGACATCCACTTTGCAGTTCATGAGCTCAGAGGATGTTAAACCTTAGCCGGTCCATGAGGTGGGCTGAGCAGGCTGAGGTCTGCCCTGGAGCTTGGCTTTTACCTCACTGCTTATCTGAGATGGGCAACTGCACCACCGTGTCTGCCTAATCTGTAACAGGACATGTGACCAGGTGAACCCGAAGTATGACCTGGCTGACTCTTTTACCTGCACTGAGGGTGCCCACCTGTAATCACACAGACCGAAAAATGGGGAGAACTGCTCTTTCCTATTAATACAGACTCAGCTGGAGGAAGAAAGTAACTGGGGATACTTTGGCAATTCAGTAAATCGTGGAGTTACAATAAGTAAATCTCAGTGCAGGAAAGCTCTACCTTGTTACTTACTTCCCTGTTGTATGAAAACCATGAAATAAACAAATATTGTGACGGGTCATGACTTTGCTTATAAAACCTGTATATTAAGTTGTGGGAAAGATTACTGCTGAATGCCTTGATTTACTGTTCACCCTGGTTTGCAGCCTTCTATTTTCTGATACCTCCTATAGCTGACACTCACTTTGCCAAAATATATTACAGGCCACACAGAAGATCATATATCAGCAAATAATGGAATGCAAGTTCCCTATAATGAACTGAGCCAGCCTATTTCAGTATTAAGTTCAGGTGTTACACTGGGAGAGAAGATAGGCTTTAAGGTATGTTTTAAATTTGATTGCCTGCAAGAATGCAAATATGTAACTTCAAAATTTCAGGACAACATGCCTGCTTTCTAAAGCTTAAAGCAGTTTCATTCATGAGGCTTATAATTTGTCAAAGCATTTTCACTAGGTTTGCATGCAAATTATGAAATACAAAACCAATCTAGTACAGCAGAGAAAATTATTTCAATCACTAAGGGAAATAAATGTAACTGTTACTTAGAGCATGAGAAGAAAAGAAAAGCAAACAAGAGATTAAAAGCATCCTCTCTTAATGAATTTCAGTGCTTGGCCTAGAGAAGACTAGCCAGAAGAGGAAAAAATAGTTAAGAATTTATTCATGTAAATTACCAATCCAAAATCTACATGATGAATAAATTAAATATTCCTAATCTTTCACATCTTCATTCTAATCTTCCCTGATCAGAGTAAAATAAAAATTGTAACTTGGACCTTAGACAAAACACGGGTGCAACTTGATCATTCCCAAGTCCAAATAGCACAAATTGTCACACTCATTGAAGTAACTTGAGTTGTAATAGTTCATACTGTGTGAAGAATCAGCCCCACATTAGTTGCCCCTGATAGTCGTTTATGACTGCGCTTATTCTGGATCACACCAAACCAAAAGATGTACATTAAATAACCAGTGAGTAAATGCAGACACAATATTCATAGATTATCAGAAAGATATTAAATAAAGTAATTTAATATTGAGGAAAAAAACATTTAATGGGTCTGTATTCTGCTACCTGTACCCAAGCCAATGAAACCCTCTAATGTTCATGCCTGAATTAAAACAGCATTTTAATACTGAAGTTGTATGACAACAAACCAGGTGAACAGTCTAACAGTCAACCGAAATCCTTCAGACGAGGATGTATCTCACCATACGATGTATGTATCCCATCTGGCATCTTATTAATATTAGCAAGAAAATACAATTCCCACTTTAAAAGTAGTTAGCCATTCTCTTCATTCTCATGTACATGCATATATATGCACAACTTTGAGCAAAGCAAAACACTATAAGGGATCCAAAGAACAATGCATCTATCTTAGAGCCTTAGCGAGATATTTTGGAAACAACAATTTTTAAATATGCAACAGGTTAATTCCTAAAGCAATGACATATCTAAGAATGTTTTGATTACAAGTAAACATATAAAAGAGCATCCTCACTCAATTCCGTTTGAGTATCAGGAAATCAGAAGTACATGAGCTATTGTTTGCTAATCTGGCCAAACACCTTGCAAGCAATGAATGATCCATGAACAAAAGTTATAATTCCTTCCAGGATTCAAACTAGCTATTTAACTCACAGACTCAGATCTAGATAAATAGATTTATTTCATTTTTGATCTAAGCCCCAGGAAGTTTATTTCATCCAAAACCCTTCGTCTGGGGATAGAACAAAACAGTTTTAAACTCCTGGACAAAATATAAATATATTTAGATATAAAATTCTAATACATGCGGGTTTTTGCTCTCACTAGACCACTTATTTAAATTCTATTCTGTTTTCTGTCACCTCTTTTTATCATTTTAGTGACTGCAGTCCCCAACAAGCATTATGATTACATTTTGGTAATTGTTGTAGGAATATAGAAAACCAGAATATAGAATACAGAAATACAGAAATAGAATAGGAATATAGTAGGAATATAGAAATAGCAGGAATATAGTAGGAATATAGTAGGAATATAGAAAACCACAAGATTTCTTCGCACAACGCTGTCAGGATTATCCCTGATGTGCCTGATTGATAGAGTAGAAGAGGAATGATGATGATGATGATGATGATGATTTGGCAAATACTTTACAAAACACACAGCACAACAAGTTTTTAAGAAAATGCAAGGGAGAAAAGGAAAAAGCAGAGGATAATCTGAGAAAACTATACAATTACTTATGGCAGTAAATACACAGCAAGAGCAGCTTTGATGCAGATGAATAATTTTGTATCAGGTCCATCACAGATATGGTACGTAAAAATAACATTAAAAAACATTATCTTCTACGAATGCTTTGGGATCAAGAGTAGCATCTAATGCAGGAGAGACCCACACCCCCGTAATGGTTTTCTTTTAAAAAGGAGCGAGCACTTCCATACAACTCGAGAGCCGTTGCTCTGTCATGTTTATGCATTGCACAGCACAGCAGAGCCCTAACACCTGTGCACTACCGCAGCACGAACAGATAACAGCAGTGGAGCCACAGCTCCCAAGGCTTCGCTCTTGCTGCTCCTTTCACCACCGCTTTCAATAGGAGCTACTTATTCTTGTGGAGTAAGGAGAAGAAATTGTGGTTCCCTCACAGGTGAGCAGGTTACCAGCCCTCACATCTACCTCTGACTTCAGTCTTGGCACCAGCAGCACAGACAGCATGTGGGAAACTTCCATTCCAGTCAACAGGGAAAGAGCTAGTATTTGCAACAAGTAAATACAAAACTCCAGCACACGGATATCAGTCGTAAAAAAGATGTAGTGTAAGGGTGCCAGAGCCCTGGCACAGGCTGCCCAGAGAGGCTGTGGAGTCTCCTTCTCTGGAGAGATTCAAACCCGCCTGAACGCATTCCAGTGCACCCTGCTCTGTGGGCACCTGCTTTAGCAGGGGCGTTGGCCTGGGGGGTCTCCAGAGGGCCCTTCCAACCCCTGCCATTCTGTGATTCTGTGAACCATTCCTTTAGGCAACTTCTTGGGTTGTGAAATCATGCAGAGGTACTCACAGACACAGCAAATCATCAACCTTTCTCAGTAAAGCAATTAATTTTTTTTTCACTAAAGCAACTTCTTAAGATACGTTTTCTAGAATAGTGCTATAATCTGATAAATGTCTGGAGTGATATATAGAAAGTCCTGACGTGCAAGTGCCCAAGCTCCTTAGCACAAGCTGTCACATTATTTTAGATACATGTGAAGAGAAAACACTGCGCTAGGGAGACTTGACTTCATTTGATAAAATGAGCCATGGGTATTCATCAGTCCACAAGGAATGCTGGAATGCTTCGGCTTCCAAGGGAAGGAAACTCACAAAACTGCTGCAGAAAAAGCTATCACATATTCAGGCTACAACTCAAACCTGAAAAACTGGGGGATGGGAGCAGCCTGCACTACTTTGAAATGTGGACACAGCCTCTACATAGCTCTGCTTCCCAGCAACGCAGCAACAACGTTTTTTTGTGTTTGCCCACTTCTTGTTTCTCTTTTATAGTTAGACACAAAAGCTCCTGAATTCAAGGGCTACCATCTTCCCATATACCTGCACCTCTTGGCCCCATCATGGCTGTGGCCCTGGTCCGTCAGAGTACAAAAAGCAGTGTTGTGTATCAAAGTAGACACCATTAGGAGGATCTCAATATGCACATAGTTGTACAATATGAGGAAGCACAGTCATTTCACGCGTGAATTAAGCCTGCATGACAATCAGAAAGTTCAGCTCTTCACATCTTTTAATACTAAAGCCGATACTCCGCGCAAAATGACAGCAGATCTTTTTTTTTACGGAAGTTTACATAGTAACGTTAAGCAGCAATTCTTAATGTGGAGGATGGTGTGAATGTATTGAAATATTTTTAACAGCTCAGTATTACAATGTGGAGCTGAAGGAATAATTTTTTATTCACTGTTTTGCGAGAGCTTTTGTGTACAGTTCATGATTAATATTTAACCAAACTTTGAAAATAGGGCTATAGTTTACTGAGATGCATTAAGTTAAGCCATTTACCTGCAATTAAATTGGTAAAATATTAAGAAAAAACAGCAATTCCTACTATGGAACTTTAATATAACTGCAGAATGACTTAATTTGCAATTTATCTTAAATGTACAATAACTTTTAGAACAATGAAATTAACACCTTGGTGAGTATTTTACTGTCCTATAAAAGGAGATTCAAAATAGATTTCTTCAGATAAGGAGGCGCTGAAGTGGGACTCAAGTGGTATAACTTAAAGAAAAACACAAAATTTTGCCAAAAATAACAGATAACTCTCCCTGAAGTCAACGCCTCAGGAAGACGCTAGTGAAGAGCACAGCAATGGAAGTGCCGTCTTTCATACAAGGTATGAGAGCTCCAGACTGCTGTGTAGTCATGAGTGACCCTGCGTATTTTTTGCTAATATTAGAGACCTTAGCCCCTGAATTTCTGCTGAACTAATTTGGTTTAATTGCATTCTGCACATCTAATTCCTCCCCTAAACTACTAAATCACCCCGGTGTGGTAACTATATCTTCCTACGTACCTAGTACTCTCCACCGTAGAAACCTTCGAAATTCTCTGCCTACATTTCTGTGTTTGTCAACTATATTTCCTGGATTTTGGGAAGGAAGGGTTATTTTGAAACAAAAGCTATTCACAATGTAAGCTTTTAATTTCAGTAAAAGAACTGTGGGACTATCAAACTGAATATGACAAGAGTAGTCTCACACGACAATATGTGTGCAAGGATTTTTAATTCTAGAATTTGCTTAACATTCTCCTTTTGTGTTGGCTGTTTCTTAGAAGTAAATGGTACCATCTGTATAAACCATCTGAACCAAACTGACCCTGAACAGGAACATGAACAGCATGAACCTACAGATATTCCACAGCACTTTGTCAAGCCTGATGGTAGCTAATTTACTTCCAGATAATATGGACAGGCAATTATTACCAGAAAACTATAATGAACAAAAATTAAGAAGAATTCTCTTAATTTTGCAAGCTTTCCACAGGAGTTCATCCTCTGGCAAAGTTTTCAGCAATACAAAATGATAAAGAAATGAGTCATAGGGGTTGGTTCTGAAACCAGCATCTGTTTTCCCACTCCTGTCCAAATCACTTACCATTATTTAGTGTGAAGTTTGGCTTGCACACCGGCAGAGCCTATGATACAGGGTATCAGTATATGCTTAAGAGACTCGTATACACTGCACAGCTATCTCTGGTGTGCCTTCATGTCCAGTCCCACGTATGCTACTGGTTCCACAGATGCCACAAATAGTGGCAAATAGCAATCAAAAAGTGGCAGATGAAGAATAATTACATCTAAGCTATGGGGCAAGAGACTGAAGAAAATCGTAACACATCGAGACATCCTGGAGGAGATCTTGGCTTGCCTCCTTTGCTTTCACGCCCACTTGGTCCTCAGGAGCTCCATCCCCACCTTCCCTCTTCCAGCATCCTGCCTTTGGGCACCCTCCCCGACAGGGCTGGTGGCATGACAGGATGTCACTGCTACGACTCGACATCCTAATTTGCTCCAAGTGCTCAGCTGCTGCTGCAAGACCAGCCTGTAGAGTTCTGGAGCTTGTCTCCCCCGCAGGGAAGTCAGGATAACTCGATTTGCTCCTGTCAGGAGAAGGGTGCCAAGCCAAGAGATCTGCTTCTGCTGAGCCCTTGGCACCGAAATCAAGCCTGTGGTTCTGTCATGCCCTTTTTGTTGCTTGGATTCATGAGGAAAGGCTATAGGACCGCTTCCTCTCCCTGCACAACTACACTGCACCGCTGTGGGAGGCTTGAACTGGGTTTTTAAACATGCTCCCTGCTGTTCTGTGTCACATTCTTTCTTCTTCTCCTTCCACAGCAATTTCATATATATTACGTTCTAAAACAGAGGGCAAACTCCAAAAATGAGCATCCTGCACACAATTTTCCAATGTTCATGGCCAATTTGCTGCGTTCTGCTGTGAATTTCATGACAAGGAGTTCAGAAAGTATTAATATTGCATTTGATCCCTCCTCCTTTTCCCCTTGTACCCACCGATGCTTGTGTACTCACAGTAGGTGAAACAAAGGGGAGGGAGTGACTTTAAATGCCAATTCTTACTGCTTATGCATTTTTACATGAATTAACCCTGCTATAACACTGACTTCAAGAAAAAACCCACAGTTTTAGAAGGATAACTGATACCACTACAACAGAAACACCAAATTATGTATTTAGTCATGCCCAGGGATTGAGCTAATGCAGAGTTTAAATTTATTATGCTTAATTCCAATTTTTACTTTTGAATCTTTTTGGTAACGTAAAATAAATGGCATGTTAGATTAGCTGCTTGGCTTACACTAAGTATTACCATGTATTTTCTTAGAGTGAGGTGCTTTGCAAGAGAGCATTAAAGATAATCATTAAACGTAGGAAAAAGTTAAAATTCAAAGGAATCTCTTTGTCCTTTAGTTCCTCATTTTTTTGCCAAATACATACATACACTTTAAATGTGTATATAAAAATTGGAGGCAGTGAAATCAAGATTTTCTTTGATTTAGTTTCAAGAAAAATGTCAAACACAGAGATGCATCCACTATCCTTTCCTAGACATCAAAGCTATTTTCAACAGAAGGGTCCCTGCTCAGCCAAAAATATAGTCTGTTTCCATACTGCAGCTGAAGTCTGCAAAGGCTCAGAGAGAAAGAGGAAAAAAAAAAATCAGTTTTCATGGCCATGTACCAATTTTTACAGGATGAAAGATGAAAGCATTTTTGGTTGAGTAAGCCAGTATCTTCTAATTAGGAGAAGCGTTTCCAAAAGTGCCTAGCTGTCTCTAGGAATACAACTCTTGGTCACTGACTTCAATTTTGCAACAAAAATTATACTATAACTTAGCGACATCCTTCACAAAAACAGGTCAATTTTTCTTTCATAAAAAATGCAAGAAAACCTGACTTTCAAGTCATTTGGCCTTTTATTATAATATATTACATCCCATGCACTGTCTTGATGACATTTACTGTTTCCTATGCAGGATCCCGCAGTATGTATGAGTTGTCCGAAGTTCAAAGAGGGCAATCATTAAAATTTGACATTTATGTCAATGTGTACACAGGGAGTTTACCTTTCCATTAGCTGCATATATCTTTTTTTTCTGGTGGAAAAAGCTGAATGTGAAGTAATGAAAGACTGAGTGATTTTGTGTGATCCCAATTGAGACTAATGGGTAATTCTATATGACCGCAACTGAGATTACTGGGTGAAGGAACTGATTAAAGATATTTTTTGTTGGTATTTACTGAATTGTCAGGAGGTGTTGAGTCATGCTGTGAGACGTTCGAGTGCCGAATCTTCTGCTGTTGTATATAGAAATGTCGCATTACACTACACAGCACACAGAATCAAGTTTAAAAAAAATTCTTTGTGCATAGCACGGCAGTTTGGTAAACAAAACCTATCAACTTCACAAATCTGGTTCTCCTTCCAATTGTATGTTATTTTTGATGTCTGATAAGCTCATATTGTCTCAGTGCACAAGTCCTAACAGATGCCTTTCTCCAGATGAGCAAACTGATTTGAATATAGTAAGGATATGACCGCCAAGTTTTAATAGGTCTTTCTTTTGGTTCAGAAGTGTTTCTTAAACTCCTCCTGGAAACAAATTGCATGTGTTGCACCATTTCCTTGTTTGGCCAAAGTAAAACAGTCCAGCAAACTTCTGCCTCTCCACTCATCCCAAAACACTTTTAGTAATTGCATTGTGATTTATTGAGGAGACAGAAAGGCTGACGCTGATGCAATACCCAGAATCAGCTTACAGACACAAGGGACCAGTTTTTATGCCCGGCTGTGGTATTAAGTCTGCATGGAGAAAAATGCATGAATTTTTGCTGCGAGTTCTAACTTGAACCAGCTTAGCTGAGTTGCAAACAATGCGCCAAAAGTCCACACAGGTGAGTCTTGGCTTGCATACAGCTGGGCTCTTGACCACTTGGGAAGGAAAAGGAGAGCCACTCCAAGAAAAACAGTTGCCTGTGGTTCACGTGACTGTGAAGGCTGACACTAACTCCCCAGGGGCTATGTGGATGCATCATCTCCTGGAAGAAAATCATCCCGACCACCTCCCCTCAAAGCCTGGCACAGAGTAGGGACAGACAAGGACAAGGTCACACACATTCCACTTAGAAACTCTTCCTGCAGGGGTCCAGAGGGAACAGAGGGTGAGGAGATCACCCAGCAATATCAAGCCGAACTTTTTGCATTAGTCCTTGTTTGGTCTAACTACAACCTTGTTGTTCTTTAATCCTATGATTAAAAGATAGGCTAGGCACTCCAGGCCCTTAGGAGGAATTTTCTAAAATTACCGCTACACTCAGCGGAGGCAGCGAGAATTATACTCATATATTATTTTCTCAGCACTGCGAGTATGACCAAATATCTCATGTTAGGTTAAAGACAAGACCACGCCACGCAAAAAGTGGATGCACATTTGTGCAGAGTAAGGGAGTCAACAATCTCAGGAACCTGCCTTCAGTAGCTCTTATTCAGGCTCATTTAAGAAGTTGAATTTGCCTTATTCAAGCAGACCTATGATTGACAGTCAAATAAATGGTGTTATATAGTCAGTAATTCATGCCTGCAGCCTCGGTTACCTGAGACTTAATATTGAAGGCCAAACCTGCCTCTCCAGATACAGTTCTAGAAGCAGAAGTTATTTCAGTATGATTTTTTTAAGTAGCAAAATACTATATAATGTCAAGAAGAGCAGAAGGAACTGGCTGAATGAGGCCAGTAGGTAGCATTAGGCAAAATCTACAAAATAACAGGTGTTTTATTTTGGAGATTTATGTGTATTATTATCTTCCTTTGAGAAAGAGAACATCAATTACATAAATTTCATTTGAGCTTTCTGCTTTTATTACATTTGAGAGATGATAAAAGATTGTAGAAATTACAGAGGAGCTTTAAACCAGCAAACTAGAAGATGTAATATAAATAAGACTCAATACATTAATTTTCATCTTTGCAGAAAACATAAGGGAAACTACTCTGTCAAGGTAAAGAGGGAACGCCTACCTTCTAAAATCTTCCAAAAAAGCAGATCTTCCCCAATTAGGCCTATGCAAGTATCTTCTACATCTCCATTCTGAATTTTTAGATTTGCTAATCATTTGGATACTTACTTAAAAAAATAAATTTTCATTAATTTCTTATTAATTCTGATTCACTTCAGGAGTGAGAAGCCCTCGATAAGACTATGCGATTCCATGAAGGTATAATTTGGACCAGCATACAGCGCCCTCGTATTTACCTAAAGACCTCTGTTGCATCTATGGTTGAAATAGCTATTCTGAAAGCTCTTTTACATTAGTATGTCTATATAATTGTTACAGTAAATACTTCAAAAGCTGCCCAAAACAGGGGAGGAGTTTTGAATTTAAAAGGTTTGTGGCTACAGGTAAAAGTTTCACTTTGTTCAGCTTCTCTCTGCTCCTTTACCAACCAGCCTGCAGCTTCTAATGCTCTACTGACAGCCACCTTTCAGAGTTCTATGCATCTCTTACAGACAATTACTAAATTTAGCCAATAAGCTAGACTAGGAGCTTCCTAATAGGAGTGTGAAAGGCTAACAAGCTGGAAGCCTTTGAGGTGGCACCAGTGTCTCGCATCTCTTGATGTCAGGGAATTGATAAAATTGTTACTGGCTCAAGAAGGCACACACCCATGGTTTCTCCTTTCAGGCATTCCTTTCAGCTAAGGCTAGATAGTTAAGGTCTTGTATTTCAGATGTGGTAAGTAGGCTGAAATGTCAGAATTCACCCCCCAGGAACTTCACAAACAAGGAGGTTTTGTGTTGCAGGGAGGACTGAGCTGTTAGCAGGGGGGAAACTGTCTCATTCCCAATTCTTTTTTTTTTTTTTAAACAGAGGGAATTCCATCTTCAGCCACTTTCCACCCAGAATCTGAGCAAGGTGTTGATGAAAAGATAAGACTGTTTACAGATTATTCTTTCTTGGAAACACCAAGCACAATGCAGCTGTTACTCTGTCATGTATGGTCTGACAATGCTCAGTTGTGAGGAAAGACATCCCACTCCTTGTTCAGCCTGGGAAACTGCTCAAGTCTGTGAAAACAGTCCAAGATTTTAACTTCTCAGAGCCGACAGCCTCCCAACACTGGAGTAGAGTCAGCTGTCCTTGCTCCTCACCGGGATGAGCTGTCCTTTCTGAATTACCTCACTGACATGAACAGGATTATTTCTGCTACAGGTGCCACTCGGTGTGAGCCAAGACAGGAGAACTCAACCCAGAGCTCCCGTTAATAATCATACCAATAGTAATAATTAACCCACCAATTTTCATGCTCAGTAAAACTGTGCATGTATCCATTATCAAAAAAGAAATAATGCAGTAATGAGTATCACCACTACCGCAAGCCATTAAGAGTTTAGAAGCACATAGCAACACAACGTGATAATATAGGACAGCAAGTCGAGATTATATAGTTGACTCTAGCAGTATCATTTGCATAAACTCTGCCTACTGAAATTGGAGGTAAACAAAGATACCCATCCTGGTATCATGTGTATAAAACAACTAGCATTGTATCAAGGCCTGGACTGAAGCTGATGCAGAGGAAAGAGTGCCACCTACAGAATCCCTAGGAACATTTCCTTCAACACTTCACGTCCTCTTTTAATTTGCAGACCATCTATGATGATGTTTAGTTAGCACTGTCTGGCGACATAAACTCCAAGCTGCTGTGCCCTCAGAACCAATAAATTAACTGGAAAGTGAAGTAACCTAAGAGCAGAGCTGCTAAACAAAAGAGATGTTTGAAAAATTTGCTAACACCTCAGCTACAAGAAAAAATCTTACGAGCTCACAACCAGCCTGCTTTGGATGTACAGTCTTCTCATGTGCTTGACATCGTAATACAGCACATTTAATACCTGCACAGAATCTGCAATACACAGCACCACGAAAAAACCTCAGAGGTACTGCTGCTGCAATTTTACTTTCGTAAGGGCACTCGTGACTACAAGCGCTCAATGAAATGGAGCACAGAAGTTAAAATCTATGCATTTTTTCCTATTCTGCCTCCATTAGTTGAAGTCTGGAAATATGCTGCTCAGTAAGGTTAACTGGATGGCAGCCTCCTCAGTAACTAGAGGCTAGTTGGCAGTTCAGAAACAGATGGTAGGTTAAATAGTCTTAGCGGGTAGGCATTTTTTCTTTGGCCTTTTCCACTTCCCTTTAGATTAATACGTGACCACATTGCGACAGGAAGGTTTTAAGTAGTGGTCAAAAAGTACAACAGGCATTCCTTATCCACATGCAAATATTTCCCCATCCAGCCCACAAACTGCTGTCATCCATTTAATGATGACCATATTGATAACGGTAATAATGTGGCTGGACTGTGAGCTCCAAATTCTATTTAAAAATATGCTTGTTTTGGGGGTGATAAAACTCAGGTATTTGATCTGCAATGAACAAGGAGAGAAGGGTGCTGTAGAGGGAGGAAAACAAAAAGACCTTTCATTTTGTATCTGATATTTAGAAAAAGTTTTGAAACCTTTGGGTTTTGCATGTCATATGGCTTGCGTATACTGAAAAATCAGACTATTTGGGGCTGAACCTGATCAGTCTGCTCAGCTACTGTGTGTCTGCCAAGGTTTGAGCCAATAACATATTGCAAGAGCCAGTGCAGTAATTATACAATCTGATCTCTGCATGCTACCAAAATAAACTCGTAGCTAATGATGGCAGTGCTACCACCATTTAGCAGGTTGAAGATGTGTGCCATATTTCATGCCTCCTCATGAGATCGGTTTCCTAATCTGAAAGAGGTTTAAGACACTTAGAGAGAAACGCACAGCCACTCCTTTCTGCTGTTCGCAAACCGCTCGTGGTCATATTGGGCCTCCCCGCTCTATCCTTCAAATAAACAGAAAAGCTGCTTTCACAGCTCATCTCCAGATATGAAATTACTTTCATGGTGGCTGAGTGCTCTCTGCTATCCAAATTTCTCACAAAAACCATTGCTTTCATTTTCTTGTGCTACTGAGCTGAACAAAGATAAAAGGAGTCAAATAAAGATTATTGATTTAGTGTTATAATTTCTCATTCTTTCTCCTGCTTAGGAGCATTGTTGTGTATTTTACACCAGCGTATGCAGCAGCAGCAATGCCGCGAATAAGTCAGCTTTGTGACTCTTTGCAGGCTTGAGTTATCAGCAGCCACCTGTGTCATACGCTGTACTGCGGAATTAGCGATTTGGAAAATTATCCAATCTATACTATCAAATCAAGGGAAAGATCTACTGTTTGCAATTACTCTCTCAGAGCTTGCTGCTGATCCTCCTTGCATCAGCTAATGGAACTACAGCACCAGCTCTTTACAGTGAGAGTTCATCGGGCTTTGTAAGTATATTGTCAATGCTGCAAAATATGATAGAATTATTACTAGGGGGTAATTATAATGATTTTTTTCCTCTCAAGTTGAAGCTAGGTTGTGTATCTGAGAAGCTATGGTTACATTCTGACTCCCACCATGCATACAAACCCAAACAAAGGGAAAGTCTGAAATTCGATGTAGCAAAAGTTAACATCTTCTGGGGTGGCAATGACAACAAAAAAATAGCAGTTTTCTCACATCTCCTCTAGACGGTTCATGAGGCGACCTCTCAAGAACCAGAATGTGAGCAATCATGGGGCCTCACAGATGCCTTTCTAAAAGTGGCATTAATATGGATTCGTTACATGTTTTTATGAAGGGCAGAAAAATGAGACCCAATCCCCAGCTTGAGATTTTGGTTTTATCCTTTCCGAAATCAGAATTTTGAAAAAATTTTGATGTAGCTGATGGCTCAGCAGCTAAAATTTATGCTACGCAAAATGTTGTAAGTGTTTATTTGAAAGAAGCCTCAATAACAGGAGACATTTTCCCAGAAAAAAACCCATGAAATTATCACACAGTAACAAGACTTCAAGAGAGAAAACACAAAAAAGTGAAAGCCACAAGCCGTACTTTATACATACAGAATACCTACAACATTTTGGAAACAACTGGATGCATTAAAGTTTTCAGAACAGCACAGTTTACCCTTACGTAACCAAATACACAACCTAGGCTTTAGCATGTATTTTATGACAGATTAGAAACAGAAAGAGGCTAACACAGTTCCCTGGTTAGGACAGACACCTCAGGCTGTGGTGAAACATGACCTTTATAGATATCTAGCAAAAAAACATTTAAGAAATAGATATAACATAGTGACCTTTTTAGATACATAGCATAAAACATCTAAGGGGAAAATCCTGCCCCTCTTCCCGTCTGCCACAGAAACCACGGACACAGCAGGAACTGCCCAAGGGGCAGGTGGTGGGGTGGTGGCACCGGGAGTTGCAGGTTTTACTGAATCCCAAAATAACAGTCATGGCGGGATTGATTACACCTAACTTTGCCACCTACATGGTGTGTGTTATTTAGGCTCTCTCTATAGTTGCTGGAGGCAGGCAGGCAGCTCCAGAAGTGGTGTTTAAATAAATGTTTAAAGCAGAATATATGAATTGTAAAACAGAATATATGAATTGGTTTTGGAGGTACTTCCATTGCTTTGACTATGGAGGGATTACTAATTTCTAACTAGAGTTCCTGCAGATGAACTGTACCTCAAGGGATGACACTATTATTATACCCTCTGGTGACAAGGGGCTGTTTATACTGCTCCAGTACACAGGACAGATTGCATTTAAGTGAAATTGGTGTAGAACACAGGATTTCATCGACCAGACAGAAGCCGAGGCTTAGCATTATTTTTCTGCTTTTTTGCTTTTTAATGGGAAATAATCTTATAAAACTGGAATTACTTCTCTGACAGTTTTTGTTTTCTTTTCTCCCATTATAAAACATAAAAAGCAAGGGAGAGTTTATTTCATTATGCCTGAGAAATTGAAGACATACCATTGCTGTTGATAGTGGTGTTGCTTCTCCTATGGTCCTACCACAGACAATCCCATTCTAGATACAGTCTGTAGGGTATTTTTCCCAAAAGAGTGCCGTAAGTGTTATTAAACTGTGAAAGGTGAAATTTTGGAGAAATGACAGCCCATTGTCTAATATGAATTTGAAAAGTGGAAATGAAATAAAATCTCTAGGAAGGGCTGGTTCTCCTCAGAAAAAAAATCAAGACGGTAGCAAAAGGCATGATGAAGAAAGCAAGCAGACAAGAATAAATTCTTAACGGCAAGATCCAAGAAGCCAGTTAAGGTAGATGGAAATTAATTAAAATTTAGTACTGAAGTGTTTGGTAGAGCCACAACGGAAGTATAAACCACTACCAGCACTCTGAAAGAGGAAAATTTGACTCTAAAATCATTTTAAAATGAAAACCAAATAAGAGATACTTTGAGGACACCAGAATGAGGAGAATGAGAAAAATTTGCTCAAGACCAGGAAAGGCTAATGAAGCAGTTAAGGAAGAGAAAGGTCCATCTGAGAAGCCAAACAATCCTTTGCCTCAGTGGAACGGGAGACCCTTGCACCGCTCTGGTAATTAAGATTAAATACTACCAAAACAGAGGTGCCAGGTGTTCTGCAACAAATAGCAAGCATCCAAAGCTACTGAAAAAGTTAATCTACAAGTAATCCAAAATGTTTCTAAAATCCACTCCCTCTGCTGTTTCCAATGCATGCAGCACACGGCAGCTACGTTTAAAATCAATCCAAAGCTATAGAATCACTCCAGGGAATTACTGACCAGTGGATGTAAATGACAGTTCACATCAGAAAAACAAAACGCTGGGAAGGTGATGATAATAAAGGGCCTAATCAGCACTGCTTCTCTGAAGAAACACCATGTCTTGTCTCTTAAGACTATAGCTCTATGTTTTATTTTCTAGAAATGCCACTTTTAAAGCCCTCGACCCAGTTCCAACTCCCCTCACATATTTTGTAATGTTCTTAAAAAGTTTTGCCACCATATTGTTTCAGAATTGTTCCCTAAAGTAGAATACAAGTAAAATAAAATACCTTCAGAATTATATTATGTATTTTAAAATCAGACTGTGTAACTCGGATCCACAAACAGTTGTGCTTGCTACGGAGGAGGCAGTGAGAGAGGCATAAGAGAAAAAACAAGTAAGATCATCTTCAAGTTTGGTTTAGTGTTGAAGAAAAGATGTCGTAGGGCTACAGTCTTAGAAATCTTGTGAAATGTTGGTAAAATAGTGAATAAAGAAGGTTTTTTTTTACATACTTTATTCAGATTGACAAAATGATTTTTGAAGGTCCCTTATAAGAGATGAATACAGGGAAAGAGTTATAAAGAGGAAAAACCAGCCCCAGATCAACAAATGACCAGAAGAGAAAAAAACACAGAACATGATTAAATAGTACACTTTTGCTGTGGTCAAAGGTTAATGACAGGGCATCTTTTGGTTACTTTCTAGGCCTCTGGCTATTTAATACATTCATTAATAATCTAGAATGGGACAGTGTGTAGGTAGGGGGCAAAACAGGCACACAGTAATTTTTTGAGTTTATTCAGGACAGGCAGGACAGTGATTTCAGAGTTTTGCCAGAATACAGGTTTGTCTATTTCTTGACAACTTTGTCTTAAGTTTNTGCTTTAGTGAAAAAAAAATTAATTGCTTTACTGAGAAAGGTTGATGATTTGCTGTGTCTGTGAGTACCTCTGCATGATTTCACAACCCAAGAAGTTGCCTAAAGGAATGGTTCACAGAATCACAGAATGGCAGGGGTTGGAAGGGCCCTCTGGAGATCCCCCAGCCCAACCCCCCTGCTAAAGCAGGTGCCCCCAGAGCAGGGTGCACTGGAATGCGTTCAGGCGGGTTTGAATCTCTCCAGAGAAGGAGACTCCACAGTCTTTCCTGGCAGCCTGTGCCAGGGCTCTGTCACCCTCACGGTAAAGAAGTTCCTCCTCATGTCCAGGTGGAACTGCCTGTGCTCCAGTTTGTGCCCGTTGTCCCTTGTCCTGTCGCTGGGCACCACTGAAAAGAGCCTGGCCCCGTCCTCTTGACACCCTCCCTTTAGATATTGATCTGCATTGATCAGATCCCCTCTCGGTCGTCTCTTCTCCACGCTGAACAGACCCAGGGCTCTCAGCCCTTCCTTGTAAGAGAGATGCTCCACCATATAATATATTCTTAAAACCACAGGGCTGGTCAATTTAGAATACAATAGTTTATCATCTCTTAATTCTTTACGAACTAGAAATTATTTTGATGTCATGAGGTAAGCTTACAAGTTATACATACTAATTTTTTTTAATTTTACGTTCTCCTTTTTCCTTTCAGAAAATCTCCCAGAAAACAATGTAGAGTTTAGCAGCAACACTAATTTAGCTATGAAGATCAAATATCAAAAACTCCAGAAATCAATCTTAATCCAATAAAGTTCATCAATGCTGAGCTTACACATACTTTCTATTTTTCCTTTTCCCTTTAAACACTAATACTCCCCACTTGGCCCCTCCTCCTCTCCAGACAAGGGAAAGAAAATAATATTTTCTTAACTACTTTTCATTCTCGCAAAAATTGAATACAAGTAACAATAAGCCTATTTTTAAATCAATATAAAACCAATAATGAAAATGATCCTGTTCTTACTGGATTTCTAAGACACCTTTAAACTTTTATGCCTAATATCACCTAGAAGTTCATTTTTAAGGAAATATTCATAAAACGTTACTCTTACAATATGAGGCTTGGGAGATTTACCTGTCATTCCAGCCTGTGCAAATGCACAGGTATTATAATATGACTAATTTGTTTGTCCCTCACAGCCTTAAGAAGAGAAAAATTGTCAAGTTCTTAAAATCAGCACAGCAGCTGTACCCTGTATACAAGTGTGGAATCATAAGACTGCTTCTTAAGGTCAGTGCAGCTTATGGTAATGAATATGGAAAGGTTACTATTGTTGTCTTTTGTTGATTTCTCCTCAAAAAATGCAAAGAACAAAAAGGTCACTAAGCAATGTTTCTAAGCTACTTTGGAATTTACTAATCTACCACTGAAGAAAATAAAAAAGGGTTAATAAAATATAGTCTAGACACAGAAAATCAGATTAGAGGTGGCATTTCACTGTGAAACCTTCTTTAGACAGAGAAAAAACAACGCCAAAATCGGAAAGAAAAGCTAGTTTCAGACTTTGATCACTAAATAAATATTTACAAACTGAACAAAGCTTTTTAAAGTACAAGGCTGGAACACCATAACACGTCACTGAGGAATACACCTGTGACAGTGGAGCTGACATCTAGTAACGTAATGAATGCTAGATGCAATGATTTGGTGAAACTCATACTTGTCCAGATCAGTGAAAGAAGTGACTGTATATTCAGTTTTGTAGACCAAGCCTAGTGAGGGAAAAAGCAAGCAGGACGACATTGCAATGCTAAGAAGAGACTAGTACGACGTACTAAATTACCAACGGAGAGATTTTGTACTCTGCCTCCAAGGAGGATACAAACGTACTCTCAAGCTTAGAATTACGGGAACTTTAAGACGAGAGGAGAAACTCTGTTGAAGGCAGTCTGGATTGGCAAGCTGACAAAGGGACTAGGACTCTGCAAAGCATATCTAAAGGCACTGCTCATTCTTGGGTCCAGGCTGGTGAAAATTTAGATGCGGTCTAAGTTTAAAACTATATCACTTTCCTCTGAAATGCTTCTGTCCTAAACAAATGAAAAATGCCTTTCAAGTCATTATTTGGATGCTGCCAGTGTCTCCCAAGTGGAGGGTCTGCAAATAAGTCAGATCTACTCTGGAAACCCCTGGTGATTATCTCGGCAGTGTAGGGTCAGGAGATGAGCTGAGAGAAGGAGAAACTTAAGTTTCCATCTCAATACACAGAGCTGGGGACAGAGAACCAGGAATGCATTCTGAGGTACACTTCAGGGGCTATCTGAAATAGCGTGAATGAAAGGTAAACTTTCACTAAGAAGAAACAGTAAGAAACTAATTGAGTGTCTACGTGGATATTTCCATATATATCTCAAAAGAATATGCATGAATATGCATGTCATAGACTCTAAACTATTGCATGTATTTATATCTCTGTGTTTTCCTCATGTTGCGCGACCCCTTTAGCTTTGCAGTAACTTGTCTACAGTATTTGTGTAGTGTGATGACAGAGTGGAAGAGGCAGCATAATCATGACATTTTGGCATTACTCTTCATCTGTCTTGCCTCTTGTGGGGGTTACTATATTATTTAAGATGCCAAATGTTCAGAACAATAGAGATAAGCCAAATTCAATGAATCTTAATGGGAATATTTTATACTTTAAATTCAAAATAAGCTTCTTGTTTGAGTGGAGGATCAGCTTTGAAGATAACTGTGCAAACAGTGGCATCATGGAATTGAGCTGTTTGGTAGAGTAAGTTTTAAATGAAGGAGACCATATTAGCATTTTCACGAAACAGCCTTTTCACTGTTAGGTTAAACAGGTTAAATTGGTTAACCTATTTTAGAAATTTCAAACTCAGAAACCAATGGAAGTTTTCTGTGTAATGGCTGGCTTTTGTGGGCTTGTGAGATCATTTGTTCATATTTTTAAAAATAGAGATTACAGAATTAAGGGACATAATTACCCATGTTGCACTGGAAATAAGAACTACTAATTTATCCATTTTCTATTATAGAGAAAGACATCTTTAGCAAAAGGAAATTTAAATAGAATTTTTAAGCAGTAGGACCATTTTCTCTTGCTGAGCTTATTCTTTTGTGTATGTATGCATAGATAAGCAAAGGTTTGAACCTGAATTTGCTTCTCAAGGAAATTTCATGTTGAAACCACACATGATGTTATGTCCAGATGGGGTCTAGAGAGAAGAAAAGAATTTCAGGTTTCATCTGCACTTTCATTTCAGTATATATGTCAAATGCTTTGCCTGGTTTAGATAAAGGTCAAGAAAACACAAAGGTTTTCTTTTTATCTTAAGAGTTTTTTGTAAAGCAAGGAAAATGCAGATGGAATGATTTGGATATTAGTTCATTTTGAAATTCTCTACAGCAGTCAACTGAAGTCCTGAAAATACAATTTAATTGTTGGAAGATGTATCCTACACTGATATAGCCTTAACTACTGCTTTATATTGCAAAGAGGAATCAGTGCAAACTGGAGAACATGACACAAACTGTTACAGAGTAATGGAGAAGGTACCAAGCATAGCAGTGCTGCATGAGAAGTGAAATAAGGTAATTATTTGTCCTTTTTCTCTGTAACAGGATCACCCAAAAGTCAGCGTGTATTTACCAGTAGATATGCACTATTTATTTCAACAGTCTGAAGTTAAGCACATGCTTAAGAATGACATTTGGGGAAAATGTAGCCCTCCATATCATTAAATAACAGCCTAAAATACTGGAATCAGAAAAGTATTATCTACTCATGCATTATTTCACAAGCCATTATATTTGGCAACGTATTTGCAAAAATTTTGGTAGGTAGAAAACTAAACAGACATGTTAGAACACAGCTGAAGGTCAGACATTCTTAAGACAGATCCTCCTCAGTTTAACTTTTGTATGTCTCAAATTATTACAGGACATCTCACTTTTTCCTGAAACAATTACGAGGTTGATACCTGTGGTACTTACCTACTCTGAGGGTGTTGTAATGATTAGCCAACTCACCCTTGCACAGAGAGGCAGCAGAAAACCCATGCCTTCGTTGGACAAAAGCAGTAAAGCACTCTATAACTGATGATGATAATGACTCAACAGTGATTCACTACCACAGAAGCAGTTATCAAGATAGCGAGGGGTGAAAAAACTACTCGAGTACTTCTGGAAGGAAGCAGTCATAATGTCTTTTCACTCAATATGGGTAAAATAAAAAAGGTATGATATTTTGAGTCTTGTCTGCGAAAAAACCACCAACGTATAAAATATAAAACAGACTTTGTGCCCTTTCACAGATTATTTTTCTGCCTCTATAGATAAACTGGGTTATAAGTTAGTCACACAAAAGTTACATTAATTAGATTTCTAGAAATAATTACCGTTGCTAACCAAAGCAAATGACAAATCAAACAGATGACCCAGTTTCAATGATGGATAACAATCTACTAAACGTAAACAAAAATAAATTAAATTATTTTAATTCCTTTAAGATGATAGGCAATATTCAGCACAGACTATTCAAGTGGATTAGAAAAAGATCTTTTCTTTCCCTCCCTAGATATTACAGAATGCTGTAAAACACCTGAACTGCTGGAAAAGGGAAACCAGTTGTGTCAACACATACATGCACAAGAACAAATAACAAATTTGACATAAATTCCTCCACATAAATGTTCACTTACTTTTGTATATCAGACATGAAAAAGGAAAAAAAAAATCTGAAATTTGAAATATTGTTTGGGGTTTTTTTTCTAATCAGCCTGAAACCTGAAAATGTTTGGAATGCTCTGTAAAAGTGACTTTAATAAAATATTTTGTATCGAATGAAAGAGTTCATTATGCTTCCATCCTGATCTACTTTATTTGTATTCTATAAAAATATAAGGCTGGAACCTCAATAGGTTTTTAGTGCATTTTGGTGCAAGTGTCTTTAGATTTAAAAATGTTCAACTCTAGTCTGTTCAATTAACATCAGCATAAATATGTACAGCAATGCAGATGTGGTACACATACACATATTTTGGACCTGATGCTAAGGAAAGATTTTGTTACTGAGCCATAACACTGCCTTTTGCAAACTGTAAATAGCACTGATACATGTATCCTTTTCTAGTTCAGGGGACAAAACTTGGCTTTCTATTTCTGCTCCCTTTTCTCTTTTAAAGTGCAAACAATGCATTTCCTGTAACCATGCTTTTCAAGCAGAAACAGCCAATGGATTATTTTTTAAAATAGGAGCCTTTTCAGAGTAAACAATAACTAATAGAAATGGGACAATTTAGAACTTTGTCCTTCCTCACTGGAGATTTTCAATTGACTTTACTTGCATTGGGGCTCTAAAGGAGAGGTAGAAATCAGGTTTGAACAGTCTACTAAGTAAATAGCCCTATCCAAACTCCTTACTTAGATACAAAGCTGATGATTAATAAGCTGGTTATTTAGGGGAAAAAAATCAGAGTTCTCAAGCAGCTTTCAGAACGAGACTGGAGGCCTGCATTCAATGAATAACGACAGAAGGGAAAGAATAAAATTGCAACTGTCTTCCCATTAAAAAAAAAAAAATTCAATTTCTGGATAAGCCAGGGGTCTCAGATACTCTTCACAGAGGAGAACAGAAAGTATTGTCATTATTTTTTAAATATATATGAAGATAAATACATTAATTGGTGAAAGGGAAGTACCTGACTGATTCAAAGATTTTCGGTTTTGTGAACATAAGTCAACTCTTGTAAAGAAGGTCAGAAGAACTTCAAAAGCATAAAAAAAATCAGTCTAGGCTTAACTTTATGCATTTTTCTATCTTATTGAGAGAAGAATCAAACTCCTGCATGAAAATGTTTGTTTTGTTTCAATAACACACAGCAGGGACTCTTTCTGAAGCCCTTGTACAAATAAACAGCTTTGAATTGCATCCACTACTAAGTTAGCACACCACTGTCAGGCTGAAGCTGTTGCAGCCAAGAGTTTAAATCAACTTCGTGAAATGCAGGACTGGTATTTTCAAAAGAAAATAATGGCTAATATAGATGAAAGTAAAAGAAGAGTTTGTATTAGCCTCCAATTTATTTCAATTTAAAGAACGAAGCTTGGAATGAGGAGAGGGTCAAACCTAGAAATAAAGCATCCTGAGGACAAGGTGATTTGAAACCGTATCGAATAATCAAATTTTGGCCAGGGAGAATAGGAAGGAAATGACAAGGAGGGATCGAAAGCTCATTCCTGGAAAGGTTTAAAAATAAATTCTCTGCACAGTCAGTCTGAAGATCTGACATAAACATGTCTGCAGCTCCGCTAAGGAAACACCTGATGTTTTAGTACAGAGACAGGTTTCATCCCTTTTCCCCAGGAAGCTGATGTTGCAGCTCCAAGAGATGAGTGCCTGCAGGACCATATGCGTAGGCTGGTGCTGCTTGGTGAAATTTGCAGAAGATTTGGAGACCTGACTGCTAGGAAGGTTTGTAGATCTGTGGTGTTTCCCATGCATCCTTAACTCTGAGAATAATAATAAAAGAATAGAGAGACTCATGATAGCATGGACGTTGCCCCCAGTATGCTAATTATCTTCTTTCCTTATGAGTGACAAGGACCAAAACTTTCAAATCAAAGATTTTAAAGTGAGGAAATGGAACCTTGAACATCCTGGCAGGCAAAATAATTCAGATAGTTCCCTTATTTAATAACAGTTCCCTTTTAGACTCCTGTGTACTTTTTCCTCTGTTTCAAGATCTTTCCTTCGTTATTTTTGGTGGCCTTCACCATTCACACTCACGCAAACGGCAGAGGTAGCTAAATCACTTCCGAATTATCACAGAGCAATTTTTTGTTTCCTAGTTCAGCTTCTTTTCCTTGCCTATTTTCATGTTCGCTTCTGTCCCTTAACTCTCACTATTTTGTCTTCACTTCTCAGGTGTTTCTCTGTTGAATCGCTCTACCTTTGGACCCTCCATCTCCCCCCATGGGAAGCTTGGGAGCGGGCGAGAAGCCGCTCTGAGCAGCTCCTCCCTGCGGAGCGCTTGCAGGGCAGGAGGACAAGCGCAGCAGTAGCTTTCCCACTTCTCTGGACAAAAAGCAGTAAACCTCAGAGACAGTCAATGGCCAGAGGCAGCAGCCAGCCCCTCTCCTGCATCTTGCACTCTCTCCTGTAAGCTCCGCACTGTGCAAGCCTCACACCCAGGAGGCAGGAGATGCACCGCCTCAGCGATGCCCGTGCAGCACCTTCCCATTTACCGTACCTCAAAGCCAAGGATTTTAAATAGTCAACCCTTAATGCATAAAGGTCAGCATTATGGAGGCCGATAGGAACATTCTGGGCAAGGCTGAGGTGCCGTTTGGTCTGCAGGATTTGAAAACAAACCCACAATCCTTCTCTGTATGAGTCTGACAGTTCCTGTATTAATTGGCTATCGTTCAGCATCCATGCGTGCAGTGCTGGTAATTAACGCAGAGTCAACACTCATACTCCCCCAGATTTAAAGAAAGATTGCTTGGTTAATTAGGATACAATTTGGTTTTGTATGCTTCTAGAAATTGTTCCAATAATAAGTTTGTGTACTATTATTACAAAATTAAAAACTGCCAGCAAAGCAGCTATAATTAATGTTCCTGACTTAAAGGCGTAACACCTGATTTTGAGAATTACCTCTTTTAATGGTAGGAGAAACAACATTGTTTAAGGTTGAAAGAGTGTGTCTAAATGGGCTTGTTCATCAAGTAGAGGAATATTTGGTTTCCGCCTGTTTTTTCCAGGATAACACATGATATTTGTTTTCTATGTTTTTTCTTTTTTTTTAAAAATCACAGCTATTTTGAATTAACCCATTATTAGAGATACAAAAATGACAAATTCCTTTAGCTCAGCAACACAAGAATTTGCAGTTTGAAGACTCACCACAAAAACTTTACATATCGTATCTGACACACTGTATCTGTTAGCAAAGATACGCATCTAAGCACTGCAAATTGTCATTTTTGGGGCAATATGTAGCAGGGAACAACAATAACGAAGGGGGAAAAACCCCCCAACAGCATAAGCTACAATAATAGAGTTTAGGATGTAATCACTTAGCTGCTGTCTCTGACCACAGTGGTAGAATACCGCTTTCCAGCTGAGTTTAGCCTCTGAAGGTCATTAGAGATGTGTACCAATAAACATACACTCTGCTATCAGATTAGCAGACAAAACAGTTTCCATGGCAACCATTGGACAAGAGAGCTCGCCTGCATTCAGCATTAATTTAAAATATTTTTTTTTCCTCCCTCAGTCTCCTTGGAGTCAGTACTGTGAAACACAAGTGCTTGCAAGCTCTCTAATCTGCGGCTGCCTTTGAAAACCCATCCAATGTGTGTTGAAGCTGAGCCAATTAACGTTATGAGAATTGGGTGAATTGCAGAGAATCTGGCAAGGCTGTGTTTACCAATTAGGGGTTTTTTTATGATGCAAATGTTGCACACCATGCAGCAGGAATAAAAGCCAGCTATGCTGAATATGAAACTGTTAATTGCATTTTTCAGAGACACGGCTACAAGGTGAAACTAATCATACAAATGATAACTGGGTTTTACCACCTACAGTGCTTTGGTATTGCACTTTCACTAATCTCTATTAAAATAGCCCATAAATTTTTACAGCAAAAGAAAATGCAGACCTCAGTACACCCTTCTGAATTTTGGGGCACATAAGGAATCAGGGAAATTAGATATAGGTAACAAGGAAAGAAATCAAATTATTGTTAATAAATACCAAACAGTGACTTTTTTTTTTAAAAGAAAATATACGTTTGCTACAAAACAAAGAGAAGTATAATCTATTCAACTCAAATGAAAATCCTCTTGCAAAAAAGACTGGTAAAGATGTCAACGAGCGGGAAGATTTCTGAGCAAATCAGTCCAAATGAAAATTTGGGATGAGGATGGACTACACCTGGATCAAAAGTCCTAAAGAAAATTGGACAATGTATCTTTATGGAGAGGTGTGCTAGATACTTTACAAACAGCAGGTGAGCTCAATATAGAAGAACTCAGATTGCTGACAGGATTCGAGAACACTTTAGCCTGAAGAGAGGCTTATGAAGAGGACCTTAGGTCTAACTGGTCCAAGTGTGTAGGATCTTTTTTAAAAAATAATTAAAATATTATTTATTTTCAAGTATTATAATTCAGTATAGCAAAGCGCAGGCAAACAGATTTTGTATCAAGACCTCTCCAAAAGTTAAGCCTTATTTGTCCAAGAGTAAACCTTACCTCAGTTAGGGAAGCCCTTAATGAGAAATCAAGTTTTTCATGGTACAGCAGTACTTTGAACAGTGACATTTTATTTTTATGTTATTTTTTCCTCCGTATGGAAAAAAGACATTAATAAATGATTTTTCTACATTTTTCTCTCTCGTAAATGAGACATTGAAGTTTAATAATGAGATAAAATTATGAGATTACTTTTCTGATATGCACCTGGTAAATATTTAGACAGAAAGAACACCTAAAAATGTTGCCACTAACTCTACCGCTAAACCACAGACACTGCCACTAACACTACCACTATCTCATCCACTCTGAAGTATGAAGTACCTTAAGTACACTTAGCTAATTGTTTCCTGTGACAAATTAAATTAAACAGTGATGACAATTGTAACAGTGTCCTAAGGGCATTCGAGTAAGTTGGTTCTGTTGTCGTCAGGTGGGATGAAGACCACGGTACTTTTGGGACTCTGTTCTGTTTCAAACCAGGACAGACTCAGCGTCCCAAAGTGCTCTAGAAACCTTAACCAAGCCTTCATTGAATCTTTATGAGAAAAAGAAGTATGATCTCTCCCGTTCTGTAGATAATTTCTGTGCCTCTCTTTCCTTAATTGTGCCAGTCACATAGAAATAGAAACAGATACAAAATCTCCTGTCATCAATTAGTTTGTCATAAAATTATCTCTATGCCTGTACCTTTGTCTTTTAGAAGACAAAGCATGCAGCATGACCAACGTTTGGAGAGCGCAAATATTTGCTAATGTATTTTGTGGTCAGCAATCACATGTACTTGTCACTTAGAAAAAGAAGAAAAGTATCAGGCAGAGAGGGTTTTCAAATGTTGCATTTAGAGAAGAGGATCAAAGTAAATGCTGCAAAGAATAACCACAACTAGCGTAATACGCTAGACAACTTCAATTGGGAGTGGCATGGCTTAAAGTAACAAGATAATAGGGTTGAATAATGCAAATGACCATATCCCATGTGGGTTTGCACTACAAGAAATCCTAAACCCACAGAAAATTAGGAAAAGGCATTGAAGAGCAGATTCTTGAAGAGATTTTCCTAAAAGAATAGAGAAAATGAGGACAGCTGGGAACCTTGAATGCACAGCAGGATGAGGGGCAAGGGAATCATTTGCTCTATAATAAGAACTGAAGGAAACAGTGACAATTGCAGAAAGTGCATGAAGAAAACTAGCCAGGAATGAATGGCCCATGTGTTTCTGAACTGCACTGGCAATCAATCATCTATTTTCCAGCAAAAGACAAAATAACAAATTTGAATCGCAACTGCTGCCAGAGTGTGCTTAGCCCAGATCTGTACAGTATTAAGACAGCAAGAGAAACTCCGTCAGACTTGATAAAATGGTTATTAGAAGGGGTGAGTTTTCATGCATTTTGGAAGACAGATGGGTTATGTCAGAAATGGACTGCGTGTAAATGACATGGCTTCTCTCTGTTCTTTTGTGTTTATTTACTTGAGCTTGTCATATTCTTGGGTTGATTCATAGGATGCTAAAGACATCCAGTACCACTGGCATGTACACCTCTGATAGCTAAAGATCTCAATTCTCTTCACAGTTTTCTTCCAACCAGGAATTTACTGCAGATCTGTTCATTTTCATTGTCCATAATGTTAAAAGAAATAGATCTGTAAAATTCATTTTGCAAGAACTCAGCAGCTATTCAAAAGTGGACATAAATCATTTTGATTTCATTTGTTGCAATGTATAAATCTGAAGACCCTGGAACTTGGGCTTAAACAGAAAGAGAAAAATTAAAGTAATCAAGATAATGATCAAAGGATAACAAACCACAATTGTTACTGAAGATTATAAAGCACTGAAAAAATCTAACTGATTATCTCCGCAAACAAGCTATCAGATTGCCTAAATTGTTGGAAGTGTGGAGGCTATTAGGAAAAAAGATAGCTTTGCAATGAATGACAAAATTATGATCTGCCTTGTATCCCTGAAGTTGTAGGCAGACAAGCAACAAATCCTCTGGTTCTTGAGAAAGAAACATCACTTCAAAATTATTTCATGAACAGCAGTCCAGTATCTTGGAATAAGGAAACTCACCATTTTTGAATAAGACTACTTGACAACAGAAGGCAACTATGAGGGTTAGAACATCAAACAAGTATTACAAATTATTCATTCACAGTTATAAGTAAGTGAGATGTAGGACATTTTCCATGGCTTAATTGACCAGCTGGGAAGAATTGATATGATCAGGGTAGTAAACTCAAGAAAACAATTTAGGCCAGAAGACCGCTGAGATGAAACTGGAATCTTTCTAACAGATCCTTTTTTCAGATTTTTTTTTCTTTTGTTTTCTTTTTTTTTTCAAATATGAAAATGTTGTTTAGCGTATCACACAAGACCCACAGAAATCCAGCCATTTAAAATTATAATGTAGAATTAAAAAGTTACCACCACATTCAGAATGTATTTGTGTTCAACAAACACACAGAAGAATGGATGATCTCTTCCTTGAAGACTATTTGATAATAAAAAGACAGGAAACAAGGAAGACAATGAAAATGAAAACATGAAAATCATTAAATTGTAACTGGGCAAGGTTTTGTGATGCTGTCGATTATCCTTGAACACACTTGGTTTTTCCACCTGGCTGAGGATATACTGCTCCAAGTTCTTGATATGATGTAGCTGGGCTTTTACAGGTGTCATAAAAAGGATTCAAAACCAGAAAATAATTCATATTCATTATCCAATTTAGGAAGAGACATCTCATCCTCCTAAAGAAGTCTCGGAAAGGTGTGGCTACAATAATATCTAGGACATGGATAAATCAAATAACACTATTATTTTCTATTGCTGGAACTCTGATCCTTCTTCATCTTGCTCCAGAGTTTGCATTCCCATCATAATAAAGTAGGTTTATACACAACTGGTAGTAGAAATGCATTCTGAGTATACTGGAAATCTGGATTGTTGATTTTTTATTTTCTACTCAGTGCTGCTGCTTTTAAGATGTGATATCACAGATGACAATCTTCACTATGTTAACAGGGAACTTCTCCAAGTTGTTATTATACAGAAATGTTTTCTCCCTCCCAGGCACCATGGCGACTGCAGCACTAAAAATAATCACTGTCTAGAGAGAGATGAATGAAGATACGAATGTGGCATTCTGCAAGCCACAGCCAATAAAATCACTGAAATTTGGATGGAAATGATACGGAAAGAAAACTCACTGTCATTTTGCCAACAAGCATTTGAAATGCAAGTTATCACAGAGCTGGAGCCACACCAGCATGAGTCAGTAGTATCCTACCTGTCCTTCTACTAACCAAGACAGTTTCAACAGACTTTTACACACAGTTGACGTAATTACTCTTTGACTCAAAGTCCAGATGCTGTGGTAGCTCTAAGGATTGTAGTCGCTTAAGGTTACAAAATATAGCACAATATGGTCACGCTAAGTAAACTACATAGACACTGTGCTGGCCCAAAATGAATCCCATTGCCATGCTGCCTTTGCTGCTGCCGCATTCTGATTTACATGGAGTAAAATTTGCATCTTCTGAATTATAAGATTGTGTCCAATATGTGTCAGAGTAATTAATTTGATAAGTTATGTAACTGCTTCAAAAAAACTACTGGACATCAAATTGTAAGGAAGTGTTGAAGACTGTATAGCTTGAGAAATATTTTTGGAATCAGGAAGTGCTTGTATTTTTAATCTGAGCCGTGTTATTGTGTATATGCACAGTATCTCTAAAAATTGCTTATAATCCTAGTGTGAAAAGGAACAGTTCTTTCTGTGCAGGTCATTGAAACCACCACAGAGAATAAAAAAAAAGTCCAGGATGAGTCTGAATAGTATAATTTTTAATACAAAGCAGTAAAGTATTCCCTAGATTTCCAAAATAGTCTTCTATACCTATGTAAGGTAACACACGAAAATAAAGCCCTGGTTTATTCCTGCTAGACTTCCACAAGTAGCATTTGTAACATGCACCCACCGGACAGAAAAGCTTTCCTTCTCTCAGAAATGAGAAGAAAATAACATTTTCACTTGTGGATTAAAAGTAAATGAAAAGAGGGGATGCAAGAACATCCCTTAATCTGTGTTCCTACACCTGTATTACTACTATGCCTTTAATTACTTCAAATGGTACGGTTATCAAGTAAATATGTAATTACAGAAACAAACAATATATTTTCATTGTAGTATCCCCAAAGCTATCAATGAAATGTTAGTACTGTCATTGGAAAGAAAGAATGGAAATGCATAATGTTTAAATAGCATACTAAAATCAGATATAGAAACTAAAAAGAAAGCCAAAAGGACAAATAATTCCCTTTCACCATTTTCTTTCCCTTTTCTCATTCTTTTTAAAGATACCTTGTCAAATAACAGCATAGTGTACAGTCATGATTGCTAGAGTGGTTGCTCAAGAGTTGCAAATGTATTTTCTAACAACGGTCCTGAGATTTCGAAAGTAGAAACAAAAGAGATGTATGGTACATTTAGTGTATTGATTGACCTTTGTATACAAGCAAAAAGTATCTTCACATTGTGAGCACAAATTACAAGAAAGTTTGAGGGAACATTTCTACCTTTGGACTCACAGGCCTCAATTTTCTTTTCAAGACTATAATAAAGAATAACCTACAGTTCCACCACCCTAGTGTAAGTACAAATTGGCTGAAGTTTGCTGTTTCCCAAGGCTTCCCAGAATTTGGGAAGAAACGCATACTGACAAATATGTTATCAGCTCCCACATCTTCCACTACATCATGGGTAGAATTGGGGATCACAGCCTTCCCTGGGGAAATTAGAGCAGAAGAAAATTGTATATTCCCAGAGCACCAGAGCTGCACATCAGCTATGGCCAAGGTTGAGAGATGAAACTTGTCATCTTAGAGACATAGTCAGAACAGGATACTTTTTGAATAGCCAGGACAGGTTATTCAAAATCTGGATCACAGAAAACAAGTTGTTCTACTTCACAAGTTTGTAGCTGGAACCTGAAGTTATATGCAAAAAACCTGTCCTGTGAAAGTTGAGAACTAGCGTAACAGTTGAGTTATTATTTGAGAAATACGCTGAGATTTAATAGCTACATGTTAATCCACCCCAGGAAGACTTATAAAGGAGGAGACAAACCTATTTGATCTTTTACAAAGCTGCTACCCAGGAAGCATTTCATCTCCTGCTGATACGATATAACTATCACAATTT
The DNA here is from genome assembly GCA_013398225.1 of Steatornis caripensis. Taxonomy (NCBI): domain Eukaryota; kingdom Metazoa; phylum Chordata; class Aves; order Caprimulgiformes; family Steatornithidae; genus Steatornis; species Steatornis caripensis. The sequence goes on along the minus strand of VZSC01002764.1, from coordinate 445,152 downwards.
GCCAGAGGGGTCATTTTCAGGCTTGTTCTGTCTCCCATACACTTTCAGCCCTGGCTGAAATAAACATAACCACAGATCAATTAGGAAGCCCTCATCAATCCCTGAATCTCAGATATTGGCTAGTATTTCTGTTGTAGCATCTGGTAAGACACGTCATCAGGCATTGCGTTTTATTTCCCTGTTTTTATTTCTAGTACTGAATATAATAATTCAAATTTTCTCACTTGTATTTCCAGGAGTGCTGTAGGGTAAAGGAATGAATCTGGAACTGTACCGTTAATGACGGCTCAACATTAAATGGTTGCTGTGGATATGGATATTTCTCCAATACATTACCAAAAAAAGGAAAAAAAATAACCTGAACAAAAGCCAACAACCAAAGCCAAGGACCAAAATCATTCAGCAGACCAAATCCATTTATTTGTAGAAGGGATGAAGTATATTGTAGAAAAAAAAAATCATACAAGAACAGAGATAAAGAGCAGAAAAAAATGCAAATAAAGAGAGAGAAGCATATATTACCAAAGTTAAGCTTTCTGGATTAGCAAAACAGAAAACCTCCTATGGATCCAGAAGCAAAATTTCCTTTCAGTTTATTTTCTGTTGGATGCGTTACTTTTACATTTCAGTGACTTCTGTAATAGAGGCAATTGGTCGTTATTGACCATTTGTACGGGGCTTCATTGGCAATAGCACTTTGAAAAGTGCCTTTCCAATAGAGCCTATGTTACTTTAAAGCATGTAAAAGTTTCAGTATGCCAAATGCATGTCATGCTGTGAGCCATCACAGCAGTACACAGATATTGATTTAGACAGAAACCAGAGGGCTAGAGAAGATAGAAAGGGCACAGTGTGCTTTCTGATGCGTATGCATTATTTAGCTTTCATAGTTTCATCTGAAGTTAGTGCCTATTTAGATAAAATTATAGAATCGGTATCACTGCATTCAATACAGGTACATCAAATTACTTCTGAACCAAAGAGGTATAGATGATGTGACTTATTTGTTCTTGTAGCTCCCAAGAAAATGGCTTTTTGTGATGATCTATTTTTTTTTCTACTTGAAATGTATGCCTAGAAAAAGTGCCATATTGTGAAAAACAAAGAAAAATAGAGTCTAGGTATGCTAGATTCCCAAACAGGTACATTAGAGAAATCTATCATGTAAATTCCACTGATTCTAATACCAAAGAATGTCAAATGATTGATTTGAGACAACTACTTGGGAATTTCTCTAATATTGAAACATACTAAAATTCACAGAGTAAGGGAGGTAACGGCAAAAGAAGAATGCAAGAAAGATGTATTCAACTAACAAATGTAGGAAAGAATGGAAAGGTCACAAAAGATCATAATATTTACATTAGTAGCTTGGATTAAAGCCCAATGTTTGATTTTTATTTCCACATTTTCCTAATATGTCTTTAACTGAGACAGATAAAGAGCAGTTCCTACACTCAAAACTTAAGAACTGAAATGAATGTATTTGTTCGGTATAGCCCTACTTCCTTAGAAAATTACAATAAATCATGAAGATAATTTTCTTTTTTGGGCCAGATCTTGTACCTAAAAATGAAATCACAATAATTTACGCAATATTTTATGAGTAACTTTACATGTACGGTAATGAACGTAAGAAAAATCTGAGATCTTCAGATGCCAGTGAAAAATATTTTGAATACAGTTTGCTGGTTAGAGTACCATATTTTGCAATTCTTACCAAATTTGTGTACTATTATAGGGCCGTGTGGAAATGACTGATAAGTGCAAAAGTTTCAGAAGCTGGTCATTATCCTTACATTCATCGTGATCCTGATATATCAGCCGTTTGTACAGAAACATTCTTGATTAACAATATTAGTATCAAAGGGATTATTGTGTGAGTAAGAGCTTGTAGACCAAACCGAAACACTGCACAACTTCTGATAACAAGATGGCAAATAAATGTACTTGCACAGAAACACTTACTTAACTTAGTAACACAGAAACACCAACTTTCGGTCAAACACACACAAGGAAATGATTCTTACACACTAGGCTACGTGAGCTGAAATCTTCTAACAACAATGAGCCATTTTCAAATAAACAAATGAAATACTATCTCGTGTATCTTTCTACCAAAACATTAGATAAGGATTTAGTAGACTTTAATAATTAAGTTATGGTTCACTTCACAAGTAAGTTCTTCTTTTAAGGAAAAATAATCCAACTACACCTGTCACAAGCACCATCACCAACTGTACGTTCCTATAAACTATATGTTCATCACCGTTTGTACATTTATATAAAAAGGTACAGATTATATATATTTAGTAGAATGTTAAAAAAAAAAAGGCCCAATATTAATTCCTCCAAAAATGTATATAATGGCAGGTGGTTTTTCACTGACGTTGACTTATTGGTAAACATGATAACAATGGGAATTATTATTATTTGCTAGTGGATACAGTACCCCAGTTATCTGTGGCATAATGATAAGCATAATTTAATCAAAAAGAAAAGTTTCCAGGTACAATTAATACTAGCGATTGCATTTTATAATACTGATGACACCTTAGAAACACGATATCCTTCTGGGCACATTTAAATCTCTATCTTTAAACTTAGGATTTTCTCTATATTACAGATGTTTTTATTTATAACCCAACATAGAAGTGCACAATTAGATTAAAGGCCTACGTTTTGCTGTGGAATTGCATGCAAAAATGTTGCCGCAGTGGCTTCTTTTCTATTATCTATTTTTTAATTTAGAAATCCCTTGAAGGCCTTAGCTAAATTAATGAATCGATAACAAGCAAAACTTCAAAATGGCACATAAAATTCAAAACAAGCCATACTTCATTATTTAAATATGATTTAAATCACATTTTGTCTAAAAAGATACCAAACAAACCACAGACACAAATAACCCCAGACTAACTCTTTGCAAAAATTTGCTGGGAGACTATTTCTGACGGCAAGCCAAAGTCCTGAACATTGTGCCGTAAATAATAGTTGGGGAGATGGGTAAGTCAGGACTGGAAGAATGTCCCTTCCCATCTCTAGATATTGTAGAAACAATCGCAAGGGACAGTTCACTGGCATCGTAACTTGGGGCCCAGGTCCAGTCGATCGTTTCTGTGCACTTTTCCTGCTGAACACATCACAAACCCAGCTGCTTTCACAGGATTTTTCATGGAGTCTCAAGGCATCTTTGTGTTATGTTACTGCAGTATTTTGAATGACAGTCAGCCAGCAAAAACAACAAGAGCACTACCCAAAGAGAGGAAAGAGTGGGCATAGGGGACGTAAAGAGGCAGGGAAGTAGAAAGAAAGATAAGGAAAATCGGATTACAAAAAAGGAAGGATCGGAAAACACCAGGAAAAATAGGGAGTCAGGGCTCCAGAAAATCAGACAAAACTAGAAATAAGGTGAAAAAGATTTACAGGAAATAAGTTTTTAAGATAAGAGAAAGGAAAAAGAAAAACACAGCATCTGTCACAAATACAGAATAATTAGAACAAAAGAAGAAAGAAAAAGAACCTTAACTTAGAAGAAGAATTAAAATGAAAGGGCTGAATAGGGCCTGCGTGAAACTTGCAGGAAGATGCAGATACAGAACAGGTGCTGTGCAGCTAGAAAGACAGAAAAATCAAATTGTGAATAAATGACATTCACAAAGCAAGCCCAGCTTAGAAGACGTGTTATTTTATTTTCCATTAGTAATAGAAACATGTGTTGAGTTTGTAGTATCCGTTTATATCTTCCCTAAAACATTGCAGGAGCAGGTAGGACTAATAACAGCTTGCCTGACACAACTCTGGTAAATAATGATTGATTTTTTTATATTTATACATTACACTTTTGCTATGTGTTTGTTCCATTCTTTGCAGTAATGTTCACATAAACTTAGAATTCACTGTCTACAATGTACAAACGCAGTCAAGATGCAGAAGTGTTTGCTTTTTTTGCACAACACAAAAAACCCTCTACAGATACTAATATTATATAAATTATTGCTGTGGGAGGGTAACAAGGAGACTGTATCAGGAACGGGATTGCTACTGGCCCTTAAATTGCCTTTAAAATTTGATCCTGCTCCTTTCCAGGCACTGGGGCACCTCCCATTTACATGCACCGGGGCAAGATTAAGCCCTAATGGTGGATATTCAGGTAGGAGCGAGAAGAGATGAGTCATGATTTGAAAAGACGACTTAAAAAGGAATTAAAGGTAGCAGCAATCATTGTGTGCTTTAAGCCTGAACTGAGGGCCAGGGATGTCAAAAGGAAAGCTTTCATTAGCTTCCCTGCCCTCTGACTCGAGTCCTTTTACGTTCTGGAGGGCAGGAAGGATTATGTTTCGGAAAGCTGAGAGATTGAAATCACGCTACACAGGCATTAAAAATGCCTCTTCTCTGCCTCAAGTGCGGCATGATCTCAATCGTGTCACTGGGGGCAGGAATAAGACTGGAAACTGAGACTCGCGGTCACGAGAGCACAATCGGATTCACATCACATACCAGAGTGGAAAAATATTTTCGTGTTTTTCCTCAAGTTACCTCGCCAGCTATTTTTCCCCCCTTCTTTCTGTTGTTAGTGAACAGAGCACAGAAGAAATATTAAAACGCCTAGTATTGTGATGTTTCTATAAAACAATAACTTAATCCATTTAGACTTATACAGCTAAGTAATGTTAAATACAGGGTAGTATTTTGACTAATTTGAGAAATGACATTTCCTCAAAATTGCATTCTACCTTTTCTTGTCAATCAATATTTTAAACGGAAGACTAAAAAGATATTGTAAGGAAAGAAATATATGACTTTCAAAGGTAAAATTTCTTTAGACTCCACTAACAAAATTAGCTTAATAAGATGCAAAATGTTGCACTTTCTCTAGCCTAACCCTTTTCTCTTTCTTCACCATCTCCAAATCCCCAAAATACGTGTGAAAAAACTTAATGACAGGATGAATGAAAAAGTAAGGCTCCAAGTATGCAGATGTGTAATTTTCACACTTTTTTTTTTCTCACACAGTTGTCTAGAATTAGCTTTCTAAAGGGAAAAAAGAAACATTATAACTTCTAAATATCTCTTTTCCATCTTAAAATATTAAAATATTGCTAGTACATGAACTGAGAGGGTTATGTCTATTTTTACTTTAGAGAATGTAGACAAAAGGCGGGCAAATTTTTCTTTCTGGACTGCTTCACATGCACATACACCCCTTTCCAGTGTTGTTTTAATCTCAACTGGAGGTGACTACTCATTTGTAAAAGAAAAGAGGTTAAGAGGCACTAAATAAAGATGACAGATAACTTCATAAAATAATTTAAATTACTCTGAAAAAGAACTGGCTAGAAAACAAAGATGACGCTGTTTACAGTAACAATATTTAAAACGTATTAATTAAACCCAGAGCAGAACTACAAAAGAGAGAGGTGCTTTGAAGATGGAAAGCTCTGAATGCCACAGGAAGCTTTGAAGTTTCTCAGTTTCCTTTGTTTCTCACTCATAATACATGAGGACACTCTGCAGTAGCTAAGCTTTAACTTTCAAGGGACCTTTTTCTGTTTGTTCCACCATTAATGAGGACAAAAAAAATCATATCCTGCTCTTGCTATTCGTCTTTAGAATTCATGGCAGTGAGATTCACGGCTGCCGTGAGAGTTTCTGGTTCTTACTTGGGAAGGTTGATTTAATCTATTGAAGGTTGCTCTGCCTTCAGTCAGTTGTGCCAAATATATGCCAGACTTTAGCATAAATTAATCAAAGACGTCACCTAGCACAGCTTCCGTTACATTGTGGAGGCAAAGGCTGCAGTGCTAGAGCCAGGGCTGGTTTCAACGCTGCTCTTAAAACTGAAACTAAAAATTCCAGTTTCCTATTAGATTACTTGATTTTTCTCTCCATGTATTCGCTGGCAATCGTTTTAGCAGAAAGTTACATCAACAGCGTGAAATATTTTCTAGCGGTACCTTCTTCATGTGTGAGGACAGAGGAATCCAGAAGAAAAGGAAGAGTTTCAGGAGTCTTTTACTTCCTGATGATGTCCCTGGAAGCCGTTGTTGAGTTCAGTAGTTGAATATATTGAATCAAAATGTGATCTCATGCACATTTATAGCTTTCTTAACCTTCCAATTCACCCAGGAGGAAAAAATGACTTCATTTCTTACACATGATTCCTGTAGCAACAGAGGTGATCCCCCTCCCCTTCCTCCACCCCACTTTATAGATTTAGGTAGAGCAGTTCCACTGTGTCTATTATGTGCATTATCTCCAGAGATAACACGATCACATTGTCATGTAAACATGCAAATCACCACTTCTAGTTGCCATGGTTTCAAATTGAAACGCTGGTATCCTTTTATCATGGCCCAGCTTAACTTACTATTAAAAAAAAAAAAAAAAGACAGCAAGGCAGCAACCACAGGACTAGCCTGCACTACACTAGAGGAATTTAGATAGCTCTAAACCACCTATTATTTAGAGGACTAAATCCTACGTATATTTTTATGTTTTTTTACATTCCACTAGAACTTCTGATGCTGCATCTGGGTCTTGTTAATTAAAACATTTTTGCATAAACTGGCCCACATTGCCTCTAATTTAAAACTAAATGAAAGGAAGGAACGTCAGGTTCCCAGCCACAACACAATACCACTGGGAATGTGCAGCCTTCCAGTTTTAACACTCAGGAAATACCGCATTAATGGGGTCAGAGTAGGTTTAAGTTAAAAAGAAAAAAAAAAAGTTTTACAAGTCTATTCATTGACTGCTTTTACAAAGACCTAGGAATGAAATACCACAGAAGAGGTGAAATCCAGCCAGGTGCAGCATAAAATTCTGTGTTGCCTTGCAAAGGTACGCCTATAATCCTCGTGCATGGGCTAGAAACAGCACACTCAGGTTAACTGCTCTAATTTTGCTGGTGGTTCCAGCATTGTGTTAATAGTTGCAGGGATGTGAATGCATCTGTTGGAAATAAGATGAAGACCTCAAATTTTATTGTATAAAATTAGCCAACAGATGCTAAAAGTTTTGAGTGTCTATTAGCAAAAAACAGGTCAAAAAGAAGAAAGTAACTGCTTTGTACGTGTCACCAACCTGCATTTCACTGCTGGACAATTCACTAATTTTAGGCATCTAACTTGTAGTGCCTATATGAAGAGGTTAATTTTCCAAAGACGTCTGTAAGAGAATGGAAAGAAAGAACCTCCTATACAGCGTTATTCAGAGCTGCATCTTAACTTAGATGTCCTCTGGAGAATTTTCCCTCAGTTCGAGATCTACATAAGGAGATTTTCCTGCTAATTTAGCCATATGAACTAGGGAGTCTGAATTCCGGTGTCTTGAACACCTTCCCAAGAGCCAACTAATCCAGTTCAGACAGGAACCAACATACCAAATGAACTGACAGAGGGATTAAAGATGAAGGCCAGGTTAGACAGGACAATTCTGCTTGTGGTAAGGCTCAAAAATGAAAGCTGAAAGCCCTGGCTTGCCCCTTCTTAGAATAAGGGAGCCTGGGCATGGCCCTCTGCATTAGTTAGCACCTAAGAGCTGTTGCTTCTTGTACGGATGTGCCTGTGAAGGGATGATGCTTTGTCCCTAGAATCTTTCCCAGATCAATGTTTTCTACAGGTATGTATGCCTCCAACACCTAAAATGGGCATTTTGTTTGTATTTCATCCAAGATAAGTAAAAATAAAACCAGCTAGTTGGAAGTTAATAAAACCCGAGTTCTGTATCTGAAAACAGAAACTGAACTAAGATCTAAAGTCTTTACTATACAAGAATGTTCACTGCTATCTTCTCTCCCCAAAATTAATATTTATCATACTTAATTAAACTCTCTCTTACATCCACTTCAAGACTGAATACTAAATATTATTAATAATTATGGCTAGTACACTGATTCACGCAAACACAAATCACACATCTCTAGAGTCTAAAGAGGTAGTCAGTTTTCATTAGAGGAAGTCCCAAGACATGAGCTCCGGCACTCCTGATTTTACGGAAGACTTTCTGTGTGTTTGTGACTTCTTTCAGTAAGTTAAAATAGCATGTAACTTCATATTATCTTGAAGCCTCTTGTGGCTTTTCTTCAGCAGCTTTAGGGTAACCTTTCCACTGCTTGTGGCAACCATTTTCCGTGCCCTCATGTCAGTGCCAAAGAACAGAATTATGTTGTGAGCTGTCATTTTTAGTGTCAAGGAAAGATGCGATCCCTTTGTCCACCACTCAGACAAGAAAGTGTAGTCCAGAAGAAGTGAGTATTCCAGCAATGGTGTCAAGATAAACTTAATTTCCAGTGTAAAAGGACCTTCAGTGGTCTTTCTATGCTTTTTATATTAGGCAAGATATTAGAAAAAATTCTTTTCAGCCATATTCTCTCACTTGTAGTAGCTATTGAATTAAACAAGAATTTTAATACTTTTACAACAAGTAAAATTACAAGTGCTATCCTTAACAAAACTATAATCTATAGCTCAAAAATCTATAAATCTAAATATTATTTTTAAATAAAATTGCAGCAATGAATACTCGCAGTTTTGGAGTCACGGAACCCTTAGGCTTTTTATTACTCCCTTTAACTAGTATCCAACTGCTTTCAGTTATCATCTCGCTTCTCTCTGAATACTTCGTTTGATGGTCCAATTAAACACACACTTCATATGGCCCAAAAGAAGTTTTGATTTAAGGAGACTGGGGCTGGTGCACTCGGGAAGCTTTATCATGCTTTTAAAGAAGAGTAAATGAAATTTTCACACCTGGGAAACACACATATAAAACCCATATATCCAAACACTAATTTATTCTACTTTTTCTTCAACATATGATACTTTCCCTGGAAAAAAGGTAGCATATGATTTGTCTTCAGTGGGAAAAGTAGCATAGTTTTAATGTCTATTTTTGAATTAAGTCTCCTAAGATGAATATTCTGCCCCATCTGCCAGCACAAACTGAAAGGCTCCAAAACTCCTTCCTCTCCAATTCTCGTTGGTGTTTATCCTCCAGTGTGTTCTCTGCACATACTCTTTCTCTGCCACATGTGCTTGTCAGATGATTTGGAAATATATAACTGTCTTTTGGCTACTCTGACACGTACACTCACATCTCTGTAACATCTCAGTCTGTGAAACCAATGGAGGAAAAAAAGGTCCTAAAGCAGACTTTAGTACCATTGTTACTTCACTGATTTCAGATAAGTTCAAGTAGAAATAAATCTGGATGAATAGCATTCAAGATAGTATTATTCCTTTAGGGGCACTTAATGACTTACTAATTAGTAGAAATTGTTATTATGATACCAAGCTGCAAATGCAAACATCCCTTACATATAGCGCCCCAATTGCAATAATACAGTGGTAAAAAGGTAAGAAAAAGGCACAATACAGTAAGTCTGCCACCTGATGATGCAACAGATGGCACAAATAATTTGGCTGAAACCCTGTCTCTAACAACGACCAATCCTAAATACTTAGGGAAGCCTATGCATAAAGGGACACCAGTAGAAATATTTTCCAGAACAGTGCTACAAAATAAGTCAGGGCGTTTCTGAGCCAGAGGTGGTGTTTTGTGTTTTAGCAATGTTTTTTTCTTACACTAATTTGTGCATTAGAATTTTTTAATCCACGTAAACTTTAGTATTCACAACAAAGTTTAGTAAGGACTTTATCAGCTCGATATTGCATTGTTTGCAAAGCCACTTCTTTCTGCTTGTTGTCAGCTTGTTTCCCAATAGTCAGCGTTGAGAACATTGTATATGCAATGTTAGAAGGACTGTTTGTTATATAAAACGTAATAAAATTGATGGCTCCTAGTTTCTGTTCGGAAGACATATCTTTCCATTATATCATATCTTTCCATCATACCATATCTTTCCATCAGTCATATAACTTTAAACAGACTCCTGTTCTATTTAATCTTTCCCTGTACACCAGATGTTAATCATAGAATCACAGAATCATAGAATGGCAGGGGTTGGAAGGGACCTCTAGAGATCATCTAGTCCAACCCCCCTGCTAAAGCAGGTTAGCCTAGAGCAGGTTGCACAGGAATGCGTCCAGGCAGGTTTTGAATATCTCCAGAGAAGGAGACTCTACAACTTCTCTGGGCAGCCTGTGCCAG
>VZSC01002764.1:384150-425795 GCA_013398225.1 Steatornis caripensis | reverse complement strand
AGACTAAAAGAATACACATATATGCTGTGAAAAAGAAGCATATATAGATACTTTTCTAGACCGGTTTCTTTTTCAAAGAAGTGTGAAATTGCACATCCTGTGGCTTAAAAATATATCATTTTAATGTATCTACAATCAAGATTTAGCTTACTTTAGAGAATGTCCAAAAACTCCACAAGCTTCATAAGAGAAAAACATCTTTTACTTGTTAATAAAGCCATGTAATTTGTTTCTCTTAACAATCAGTGCCATAAAAGTCATACTGTGTACTTTTCAGAGAATGTAAAAATTTTTCAGCCAGTGACTTTCAGACTCTGTTTGTCTGTAATAGGAAACGATTCAGTCGTAATTCAACCAACAATGTATGTAATAGTCTCCATACTAAAGCTGAGAAAAATCACAAAAAAATACTCCAAAATTGAAAATCACATTTGAGTAAAAGTGACAAAAACGACATCTGTGATTTCAAAGCATATGTTTTTTTCCTTATTTTTCAAAGGCAATGACATTTAAAGCTGCTAAGATATGTCCAAAATGGATTTCTTGAAGTTTTTAATTATAACACAACTAAAACTGAAATTATTTTTAAAATAATTAAAACAATTGCTTAATAACATAGTAGATTATTTGATTAGGAAGTGGCACAAATAAAAAGGAGAAGACATTGATTGTATGCTTGAGGAGGCTAACAATGTAAGTTTAACGGTTGATAGAATAACATATGCTGAAATTTTCTCTTCCAAGTAGAACATCACTTTTCCTTACTCCTCGAATTTAATTTTTTTTAATTTTTTTACCAACTTTGAACTGCAGTGAGTTAAGGGTTTCAACAAAAGGCAAGGCAAAGCTAAAACAAGTTGGTAATCCTTCAGCAGAGATGAACATGAGAGATACACACTTCCCAAAGAAGAAATTAATTCATTAATTAATTACAGGGAATAATGATGATTGTTTCAAGCACCTCCACTGCTACACATCCTGACTATATCTTGCAATAGCAAGACCAGAAATCTGTTGATAGATGTGCTGGAACTTTCCCCATTGCCTGAGCAAACTGTTCCCCTCATTTTGTGCCAAAATACCTTTGGTCATTTATCTAATAATACAAGATGAAACGGACTGGGCTGCATGCAGGAAATGTTGAAGCAATCATACCTCCAAGGATTTTTTAGCCATCATGTGCATGCATGAGACCTCCAGAAGGTCTCCCTAAAACAGGCTGGCCTAGACACACTCCTCCAGCAGGTTCATAATGAAGCACGCACGGTTTTCTTCAGTAGCATGCCTTGTGCCCTTATTTTCTTCAATATCCAGGAAAGGGGATAGGGAAACCAAAGTTTCCCCTAAATGGACAGACAAACATGATGGGAAGACTACAGTGGGATGATAAACAGAAACTCAAATCACAGTCTAGTTAATCCTTGAAAGGACGTCCTTGCCTTATTCCCTTAAATATTGTCAAGAAAGGACAAAATCAGGATTGCTTGAAAATCAGAAGAACTTTTATCAGCAGTCAGGAACAGGCTGAAAAGAGAATTTCAGCAATATTTCAAGATTCACTGTTGTGTGTTTGTTCTTGTCAGCAAGTTAGACAGAGATTTATTTATACATGTGCAGTTTGCATAGGAAACAGTATTGTTAATTCACATTAGACAATTCTATAAAACCAGTGGCTTCTAGAAGAACACTCAGAGATGCTCCATGCCACAATATTGCAAAGAGCTTCTGCAGAGGTGGAGAGGAAGACGGATTGGGGGAGAAGTGACAGTTTATATTAGAACCAAGCTAGCCTTTAAAAGAAATTCATTTCAATATCAATTGCAACTACCAGAAAACATCTTTCAAAAAAGCCTGCTGTTCTCATGCATTGATGTGCAAACTGCTGACTTTACTTCCATCACATACTGTCACTTCTTGCCAAAAAATGATAGCTGCCTTGGAGTAGAGTCAAACCAATGACTGCTACAGAAGCACTGAAACTGCAACAGTCATTTCTGTAAGGATAGCTCAGTTTTTGTTTGGGTTTTTCTTAGAATTTGAAAGGAATAATGTTATTAAGTGTACTACTTGATTATTTTTAAGTGAATGGAGTTTGCTTTTAGCAGAAGCTAGATGTGCACTGAAGTAGAATAAACCATTAAAAAATGACGTGCATCTCCTGTTGAACATTCAGAGTGCTCAGAATTAAAAACCATTAAAACTAAGGAATACTACAATGATGCAACATACAAGGAAATATATGCAGGTGAACACTACGACCTAGCAACACCAACAGTCATCTCCAGGTATATACTTACGTCTGCTATTTCTACACTCAGAGTGCTTTCTTTAATTTTTAAAGGACTGGAAGAAACCCACATTTCCTTAATATGGGCTTCCATAAATAAACACTAAGTTTAAGNAGCAACACCAACAGTCATCTCCAGGTATATACTTACGTCTGCTATTTCTACACTCAGAGTGCTTTCTTTAATTTTTAAAGGACTGGAAGAAACCCACATTTCCTTAATATGGGCTTCCATAAATAAACGCTAAGTTTAAGATTTAAAACACATGTCACAGTTGTCGTGCTTAGAAGGTCAATGTCTTCCAGGGAATTTGCAATTATGAACTTCGTTAACAATTCAATAACATCCTAGTTGAAAGGAAAGAGTCACAGCTCAGCTATGTAGGGCTGGAAGTCTCCTAAGATTCAAGCAAGCTGAGATCAAGCCCTTTCACATGTTAAGAAATTTGACATCATAAACAGGGCTACACAGCTATTGAAGAGCGTTTTCACTGCCTCACAGTCATCTTCAACCTTATGTCATGTGCATAAAGTACAGGTGAAGTAGGTACAAGTTTAAAAAGCCATGGCCACAAAATGTTACCCTTTCCCTTGTTCCCCAACTTATTTTTCTATTGACTAAATACAGCAGCACATGCCCTTTGAGGTGATGCAAACACCTAAGATATGGGGCTGGCAGAGGTGCCACAGTGCCATGAGAAACCAGGACTTTTTGAAGCAGCATTTGGCAGCCACACAGGGTCAGTGCAAAAACTGCTACCAGACTGCACTTTTTAGTGAGCTGCATCCTGTATTCTTTGCACAAGGGAAGGCAGAAATAACTTGCTCCAAAAATGCTGCCTGTCCCTCAGCAATAGATTTCTATGCCCGTATTAATTCTGAAACGTGCTCTAAAGGTGTCTGAGAGAGATTTGCTTTGATTGGAAGATCTTGGTTGGTCCTAAATTTAAGCAAGACTCCTGTTGTAGCGAGTGGAGAATAACCGAATCCTCAAAGGAATGGCATATACTCAACCTATCTTAGGCACCAATCACAAGTGTGATAGACACGCATGAGATAGATGAGATATAGGAGATACAGACGAGACAGACACTTCTCATGGGATGAAATGAATTACCCCATGGAAGCACTTATTACATTCAACTGATTGTAAAGGGAGCCAAGGTTGACTAGCTTACATTTAAAGTATCTAAAAGACAGACACCTGAGATAGAGAAATGAAATCCACTCTTAAGTTTAAATTTGATTACAAAGAATTGAGTTAGTTGACATAATACTGACCATGACTGATTGGGTCTGTGCACAGAAGGACAACTCCAATTCAACACTGAGCTGCAAGGCAGCTACTGTAATTAGTTGACATGATGCTAAACACGACTTGTTTTTTTCTAAGGCATTCAGTCAACTCATTTTTAACATGAGTAGAATTGTTTACCAGTCAAGGGATGCAGTCTCAGAAATATAGGACAGTTAAGAATGAAGTATCTGAGGGATTTATGGGGAAAAAACCCATTGCAATTCTGTTCTGGACACTTTAAAATATAAAATATTAATTAAGATAAAATATTAATTCCTATTTTAAAATGAGAAATTACATATGTTCTGATGAACACATTAATTAGTGTTGAAATAAAAATTAGAATTCTGCATTACTAAACTGAAGCTTTTTTAAAAATTAAAAATTGACACATTTCACCAATGTAAACCAACAATATTTGAAAGGCTTCTCTTTGAAATAAAATGTGACGTTAGAATGTATACTGTCCTAAGTTGAGTGAAGTTATCTTGATTTAAAGCAGCAAAATTTCTGTGTCCATAAGGACAGAAAAGGGAGTTTATAATGTATTGAAACTTTCAAATTCCAATCCGGCTTATACATATGAAGTTATTTATGTAAAATAACAGACACAGAATTATAAAGAGAAACAAGTGACAGCATTAATGCATGAATAGCATTTTATGTTTTGCTAAAGATAACTAACGAGATGAATTCCTATAAAAATATAGTGTGCATGACATCCTCATACCCACCCAATGAGTTCATAATGATTACTGCTATTACAATGAATACAAAATTAATGAATAATAAATTAAATTCTTATACTAAATTGATATTAGGAGCCTCTTTAAGTCATTAATTTTTTGTAACAGTCAAGTCACAATCCATAATAACCTTCTGAGAATAACAAGTTACAGATTTAATTACAGATAAAAAGATGTCTTCTATTAAAATATGGGAAATTATGCCCTAAAAAATTAAAAGTGGAGCAGATGTTGGAAAGCAGCAAGGAATGTTAATAAACTAAAATAATAACATTCATAAAAAAGGAAATTAGAATGTCATGTTTTCACTTGCAATGTTTTCAAAAGAAATATTCCAGGGTTAGGATAAAAATTAACTAGCCAAGCATACTTACGAAAAGTTTGATTCATTTATGACATGTAAAGTGCAGAAACACTCTTTCATTTCTATACACAAAAATCCTGTCATAGGAATTAAGCTAACAATCAAAATAAATGTCATATCTAAATTTGGCAATCTTCACTCAGGCTTCATCAGAAATCTAGAATATAAAAGTGAATTTTTGTTCCTGTAATCTTCCCAAAAAGCTTCCTAGAGAAAAGATAACTGTCAGCCCCATAGATATATGGCATTTTGAAAGTTTAAACATCCTTAGAAATAAAACATGGAAGATATTTTAAGTAGGTACGATCTACCTCTACGTGCTACCACATTTACAGTTTGAGGTTCTGTATGCCAATAGTTAAGCAATTTGGACAACTTTCAGAATTAAAAATAACTATTTCACCACAGATCATAGGCTCAATAGCACACCCGTGGAGACCTATGACTTCCAACTCCCTTAGCGCAAGGGCAGAACCCATCGGCGCATCTAGGAACATGTTCAAGAACTCTTTAAGATCCATGAATAGAAGATGCATTAAGAGTGCAGAATGCACAAAGTTGTCACAAATACAACAACATTCAGGATCATACCATTTCAACTTGACTTTTTTGCATTTCTATCAGATACCATAACTGTTCCTGAATAAAGTGGTGAAGAATGGAAATCTGATGGAATTCCTTGTATTTTCTTATGACTGAAATTCGGACACGAAAAAAAAAAAGAATTTGAGAACTATACAAAGACATAGTACATATAAAATCTATAAAAAGTGATCTTTTGCTGGAGTTGGTTTCTATAGGAATGGCCATA
This sequence comes from Steatornis caripensis, assembly GCA_013398225.1. Classification (NCBI taxonomy): domain Eukaryota; kingdom Metazoa; phylum Chordata; class Aves; order Caprimulgiformes; family Steatornithidae; genus Steatornis; species Steatornis caripensis. Next base: position 420,290 of record VZSC01002764.1, on the reverse strand, counting down.
TCTAGTTCCTTTAGCCAAGTATTCTATCTCCAAGTGTTCGAAAGGAAAAGGCTACCAAAATAAGATATAATTGGTTTCTTTTTTATTTTTTAATCTGTACATTGCCTTCCAGCTGTCATCTTTTTAATGAGATAAAGGTGTTGAAAGAGTGCAGTGTATCTTTAAATATAAAAGGTATAACTGTACTAACTTTAATATGTATAAGTATCAACACAGACAACCTCTCCCACATAACTGCCTGGATGAGGGTAGGGCTTCGCCAACAACAGCACTCACATCTCTACGGGGATCTACCCCAAACTCAGTTTCACCTCTTGTGATACCAGGCACTAACAGTGGTTTAATGAACATGTGTGAATTGCTTGTGTTTATACAGAAAAGGAACTAGGTGGATGAAGGCTGCTCGCCAGCAGTAACACTATATTCTGTGAAAAGCTGATAGCCATGACTAGATATACACTAGGAACCAAATCGAACTTATTCCTAGGAGTGCCAGAATTTGAACTTGAAAGTGTACATGTGATAGTGAAAACACGCTGTGGACTGTCTGCTGTGTTACTAACCTCTCTGTCTTGATAGCTTCCATTTACACTTTTTTCTTTTTCTTAGTGAAGAAATCTGAGATGTAAATACCTTTTGGAATGAGTCATTTTAGACACTTACTGCCTTCTGTCTAAAGCAAGGATTTATTTAACTGTATGGCAATATTCCACTAAATTTATTTAAAACTCTTACGGGCAAGTCATAATTCACTTTGATACATACGCTGCTACACATAAATATATGCCAACTCTAACATTTATGATTGTTTGCAGTGTAACACATACCAGTATATAACAGATATCAGTACAACAGTACAACAGAAGATACCAGATTAGAGTTCTTAAACTCTCTGATACTCCTTACCTACAAGTAACACACCAAGAAGCCAATATAATGTGAAAGATGGATGCACTTATTCACTCTGGCAAAGAGTCAGAGAAAGCGAAGCAGTATGTAGAAAAAAATGTGATAAACATGCACACTCTGCCTCATCACAAGTTTAATAACAACAGAAGAGGATCAGCTTCCTCTGTCACTTCTGGAAACAGCTACCTGTATCTCTGATATTCTTGGCTTTCCACATGTCTCAGCTTTCAGCTCTTTTTTGTTCACTCTGCTGATGTCAGGCATTTAGTTATTCTATGAGAGTTCTGCTGCCAGTAGGAAAATAGCTATGGATAGAATTACGAGAGGAAAAGGGACCAGAACAGAAAAGCAGAATTGCAGCAGGACTGAGAAAACCATTGCAAACATTCAAATTAATCCATGTTTAAACCAGAAAACCTGAGAGGGGTATCTGATTCTTTACAGTTAAGTTAACAAAATATTAACTTATCATCAAATAGTAATTGTTAACATATTTTCCTAAGGCTTACAGAAAGTAGAGTAGTGGNATCAGCTTCCTCTGTCACTTCTGGAAACAGCTACCTGTATCTCTGATATTCTTGGCTTTCCACATGTCTCAGCTTTCAGCTCTTTTTTGTTCACTCTGCTGATGTCAGGCATTTAGTTATTCTATGAGAGTTCTGCTGCCAGTAGGAAAATAGCTATGGATAGAATTACGAGAGGAAAAGGGACCAGAACAGAAAAGCAGAATTGCAGCAGGACTGAGAAAACCATTGCAAACATTCAAATTAATCCATGTTTAAACCAGAAAACCTGAGAGGGGTATCTGATTCTTTACAGTTAAGTTAACAAAATATTAACTTATCATCAAATAGTAATTGTTAACATATTTTCCTAAGGCTTACAGAAAGCAGAGTAGTGGCAGCTGCCAAGTGAAAGACAGCTTACTTGCTTAAACTGTCACCTAACTTTGCAAACATTAAGTTGTAACATAAAATCACAGGTTCTACAGCAGGTGGATTTCTCCATTTGAAACATATTAAAAAATTAATGTTAGAATACTTTTAATTTAACATAAAATAATGCAATAACCCAGTTGAAGTCTGAGTTCTTAAGTGGAAATAATCCCTGTTTGAACATGCCAATCCATTTTACAGTCAAGGGTAGTAACTACAGCCAGAGTGGCTGATTTTAGCTGCACATTTCCCATTAACGTTAATGCGAGTTTCACAGCTGTATCACTGCACGTGGGTACAGAATATACCCTCAAGTTATTAAATGGCAATGAAAGAAGAGAACGAATATGTGGTGATTCCCTGAAGAGGAAAAATGCCAAGGAAAGAAATGTCAGAAAGAGTAATAAAATGCACAAAATCCATTCAAAGAAGGAAGGATGGGGTCGGGGTGGGGGGGAGACAAACCAAGCACTTTCTTGTCACTTTCCAAAATCAGCTGTCTTCTGGGTCCCCTGCAACACTGTAACACTATAAAAGACTTGACACCCTTGTATAAAAGCCCAGTCACGAAATCTGGAAGAAAACAGCATCTGTTTCTCAATTAAAATCTCTTTCAGATGGATCTACTACTTCTTTAAACCTAGATTTAAAGCTTAATCTCTTTTTTTGTTGTTGTTCCCCACCCCCACCCCCATTTATCTACATGCCCTGGATTACATGTAAAGTCAAAAAGAATTAGGGGAGTATTTTCATCAATGCTGCATCACTGTGGCTCCTTGTTGGTAACAGTTCCACGGTTTGTCTGGCAGAGCTGATCAAGGAATGAAGACAACTCAGAAAAAAATTGTCCTTTTTAACTGCTACTGCTACGAAGCTCTGGTCCAGCCCCACCTGCAACCACAGAAACACTGCAACTTTACCTTATTAGATTTAGGTCTAGGATTAGGCTATCAAATCCTGACCTGCATTTTCACAGCACATACCAATTTGCCCCTAACCATTATTTTTTGAAGGTCTGCATTCTTTCTCCATGCCTGGTAAGAATTTCACGTTCACCATATACCTATATTAAGTATTTCAGTTTCAGCAGCAAAATCAGAGGGAACGAATAGTTAAAAATGCGTGAATTGAGGTCCTAGCTGGAATTTGGGAGCAGATCTGAACATCGTGAGTTCCTCCAAAAAATTCCCTGTTTATGTCTTTCTGTCTTTTATATATATATATACACATGCACGCACTTTCTGTAGCACAAAGAATAGCACGATAAGGGAGAAAAGTAATTTTTAGTTTAGCTGGATAAAAATAGGAACACAACGCCATGAAGAGTCAGTCAACGTTATAAAACAAATGATACTTTTTATAACGTTTTCAGCGTTTTTGAAATATATTTGGGGGGAGGGTTGCTTATTTTCTTATATTTTGCTAAAGTCCTTTATCAGTATAAACTTCACTGTAGGTATCCATTCATAGAGCATTGCTGGATGAAGTTGATGAAGATATTGACAACACTCACAACAAAAACAGGAGGCTTTTGCATGCATTGAATTTTTGTAAATGATATTTTCAGCAAAATTTTGCAGCATTATCAAGTAAAATAAATACATTTTTTCACTTCATTTTGTTTTGTTTTCTTTTTAAGATTTGTATTTTTCAGTGTAAAATGAAAGTATTAACATTATTCATCCTCTGTACATGTATAGCCAAATACACACATACATAATATATACATGTAATGTATATGCATGTATATATAATACTACATATACAGATATGTGTATATAAATATGCATTTCATTTGTACCACAATGTCAGTTTTCCCATATTTCTCCAATTTCACATTATATGCTTACTCCTAATCATCCATTTAGCCAATTTTGTAAACTATGATAAATGAAATTACTCTGTATTATTAGTTCACTTATGCTCAGCACAAAAGTACAGTGAAAACTGGTTTCCTCAACTTCTAATTACAAAACATTAGCTACCTGAGTCTTCTCCAGCTGAGCAGATTAGCATAGATCTTCTTTGCTGACAGCTTTGACCTTCACTCCAGCAAACACTTGTCAAAATGCCAAAAGTAATTACCTGGCTGTTTAGGAAGGAGTAATGGGGTGTAGCTACCTACCTTTTCTTGTTAGTGATCTAAAATGTCTATAAAACTTTGCCAAGAGGCACCCTCTGGATTTTGGCATACACGGTTTTTTCTCATCTGTCTTTCTTTTTTTTAATAGATGATCAAATATTAGCTATATGATCTCCTGCCAGCCAATCCCATCACAATTCTGGGTGACAGGCTAAATAACCCACTAGACGGATCTTTCAACTAAAATGATTTTATGATTGGTGTCATCCTGATCTTGTTGCACTGATGCAACCAGGAAAAAAAAGTACAATAAAACAGTAGAAGCAGCACAGGAACAAATGATCATAATTATGCTATAGAAGACCATACTGCCTATCCTCTGAATTATCTTAAAAATTCATTATTTTATAGCTTTTTTTCTTTTCATAAAAAGCCATTTTCCTATTAATATTTCAGATTTATAATTAAGCATCGATGGCACAAGAAACTTGGCACATCTTTTGACTTCAGCCAACATGCAGCCACATACAATGTCTCTCAATCTGGAATGCTCACATTCATAGAAAATATTTTCCAAAGAGAACAAAGGGATTTAACATGTTTTCCTGAAGACTAGATAATATTAGAAAGATTAAGTGTTTATAGATTATTACAATGGTCATTAATCTCTAAATCCTGCATACAATTTTTGTCAGACAATGGAAAACATCGTCTCCAAATAAAAGGAAGATCACAGGTGTATAAATCTGACTCCATCTTTTCTTACATGTCAGAATTCATATCTGGAGTCAGGAAAGCTCAGGGAAACAAAACCTTTCTTTGACCATAGATAGTCCAGAAAAAAACCCTCATGAAAACCAAATCACTTGCCTTGTAGTCACAAAATTCCCTAACAACTGTGCAGGCTATCAGGTAGCAGCAGCAGCTGCTGAAGTAGCCTTCAATCCATAGGAGAAACACTGCTCAAAATGAAGGCTGTGTTAAAATACAGGACTGAACACTGCTGACGAGCGTGCCCCTTGTGAGTAGTGCCAACAAACTTCTCTTATCTTCAAAAACTCTCCCAAAGCTCTCAAATAATTTCTTGTCCCACTGTCAAGAGCTCATTACTTCCCCTCTTGGATACATTCCTCCATGAGCTATCAGCAGCAGAAGGTCATGCAAGTGGCTATTTTCAAGACGGATGATACGTGAACCCTCCAGACCTCCTAACTAAGCCTTTGTCAGCCAAAGCCCCTCCACCTGCCCTTTCATCCCAGGTCATGTCTGTGCTTCCTTCCCAATATGTCATCCCATAAATTGTGTTCTACTGAGAGAACAGATTGCTACCAGGTTCGGGTCAGCCGCCCCTAAGCACTGTCACCAAAACACCCGTGCTTCTGGAGAAGTGCCTTTTCATGTTATTATTTTTCTCCTGCAAAAAGGGACGACAGCCTGATTCTAAGAAGATTCTGTGTGTAATTGATTTTGTGGTTTTTTCTTGCGCTTTAAATAACAGCTGTTTTTCAGAGAACCCTGAAGTAGCACTGCTCTCCCTCACAATTTTTTATTATTTGGCTGATATGAAAGTTATCACTTACAATCACAAGACTGGTAATCATCTGGTTTCATGTATTAAAAATGGGATATTTAGTTACATCAGATAAATGACATTTTCCTGTTTGTACCAACTAAAATTGGTATCCCAGAACATTTTCCCCTGTGCCACATGGTGCCTAGGCTTTATTTGCATGCATAGTTTAAAATTGTTAGGTTTATCTTGTTGTTTCGCATTTTGAAAAGCTATAATCAATCTGTCTAAAGGGTGGAAAAAAATGCACTCACTGTTCTTTTCCAGGTAAAGGTTAGGTCACAATACTATCTGACCTAAACTAGAGTTTCTTTAATTCCCTTATTTGTGCTTACCTAAAAAGCTACACATTCACCAAAAAATACTAGATCAGCTTACATATTCTTTACTTTAAAAATGTTGCCTTGTATGTACCTGCCTACAAAATTTCTTCTTACTGTAGCATTCCTAAGCAATTTGGTTTAACATGCCTGGGATTTGCTGCAAACAAAGATAGTCTCTTAAGTATATCGCACAAAAATATGCAAAACTTTATTAAAGGACTATAACATTTAAAGACGTGTGGAATTGTAAGTATTATCAAAATCAGTTGCTTATCATAAAAGTGCTAAATAGCAGTAATTTTGCTAAATAATGAGATGAAATAGGACATTAAGGAGGTTGTATTGGGCTTGGGGATTTCTGCTTGCTTTGCTTTACATTAGAATGAAATTCAGTTCTGAAATATTTTAGTATAGGGACTTTTTGATACTGTGTTCACAGCACTGCTGCTAGAAAAAAATACTACTGTTTTGTTCCAATCACACATTCCCAGTGTTACGGACATCAGTGCAGCTATTTGTTGATTTACATCGGCTGAAAACAGTCCTTTTAAAACATACAGGTTCGTTTCAATGTATCTATGAAGGGAAATATGTAGCAAGTTCGATATGGAAAGACTTTTCACTTCCATAGTCAAAAGTGTACTGGGAGATTTCTTGGACTTGAAAGAAAATCACTTTGCACTTCAACCACATGACAGTTTCATTTTGTATAGCTGTAGGTGTTGAACAAGCTGAGTGCAGGGATTTGGTTGTTTAATAATATTACACGTGGTAATATTTATCAAACTTGAAATCTTTGTGAATTTACTCAAACTTAAATTAATTTAAAGTTCTTAAAGAGCTTTGTATATGTTACCAAAGGACAACATGAATGAAGGAGGCCTAAGCAGAAGTAGTCAGGATTTGCATCAGAAGATTTTAAGAGATCTAGCAACAGAAAAAATATTTTTCAATATGTTACCAAGCAGGGACTAGAGGAAGATCCTGAAAGCCTTCCACTGCATTAAATTCTACAATCCTGACTTCAACCAATCTCCCCAGATTTATCTGCAGTATTCATGTATGGCAGTCCTATCATCAACAATATCTATACATCTCTGTGGATATTAGTGATGGCTTTCTCTCACCTACCTTTAGCCACGTACGGTAAGTTCCAGTTCATACAACCTATCTTTTTTCTTTGAATGTAGAGGCAATCTAGACAACTAGTTTTGAAAAAATGCCTAACCTTTAGACAGCTGCAACCTTCTACCCTCGCTATTACAACGTGTTTTGTTATATTACCAGAGGGCTCTTTAAAAAAGTCAACTTTAAAACCACTATTAACCTTTAAACCATGACATAATTTACTTCAATAGAGGTCTTAATTTTACCTGTCTTCATAGGCCTGCCTATAGATTTCAGAAAAAGCAACTAACAGAAACACATGATTAGCTGCACATCAATCTTTGCAGCTATTTAGTTTTCCAAGCATCAGTTCTGTTCTTTCCATTGACCCTTTAATAGAACTGTCTGGTTCAGGTATCAACTACTGTATTCTAAAATACTAACATATATACTACACCAACGGTGTGCTTCTCTTTATTTCAGTTTAAGATGAACCTGATGGTTTCCTTTGAATGAGTGAGAAGAGGCATCAGAATGCAATGGCAGGAACCATCATTGCTTTAATTAAAGAACATTGGCTGCATAATGCTACTTAGCTATTGTTTTTCTCTCCAATCCTATAAAATGATTAACTAGCTTTAACCTCCCAATAGTTAAGAAGCTTGATTTAGGGTTTTAGGTTACATGACTTCGTAAAGTGAACAGACGGATGTTCTGAAGTTTTCTGTTACAACAGAAAGCGGTTTTAAAGCAAAAAGGTTTCTTTCTAAAATTAGACATCTCACAGTTATTCTTAGAGGAGAGTGGTGTACGTTAAAAAAAATCCATCCTTACTAATAATAGCAATGAATATCATAATTAGAAGGAAGTCACTGGAGTCATAACCAAAGATGCTTGCTATTCTTTGATCGACGTACTGAATTTACCGAATGGTGGCATCCATCACAACTGCTAAAACTCATTCCATTTTTTAACAGAAGAACAAGGTGGAAAGAAAATGCCATCTCTAAAATTCATTAATCATTGTATCAGACATTTGGTAGTGTAGGAGACCGTTCAGATTCTGAATAATACTTCAAAAATATAATGACATCCTTTATTCAGCAATGGAAAGATCTGAGGAAAATGCTTCAGATAGATTTGACGATACAGTAGGTGAAAGGGAATTGATCTACTACAGAGGGGTCAAGAGGTGAAAAAGGACAATGTGAACTAAGGAGCCTTGAGTAGAAGAAATCAGGATTTGCACCAAAATACTGAAGAGAGCTAGCAACAGAAAAAGAGCTGTCAAACTTCTGCATTTCACATTATAGACCAAAGAATTGTAATCCTCCTTAAACAAGAGCAAGTGAAATCAGATGGACCTCACAGCCTCCTGGCTGCGCTGTTCAAAGTTTCTGACACAGAAGCTGTCAGTTCACTTCAACGATGAACTGCAAATTATTCATAGACACACTCTTTGTTACCATCTCAGAGAAAAAGACATCTAATTGCACAGTCTGCAAAAATCTAGATAGCGGGAAGGAATTCAGCGCTAGACTTTCATTTTGTTCTGTTCACTTTATCATGGCTGAATTATGAATCTGACAATGACTGGCCAATGAATACTTTGAGAACAATCATTATTGCTCACGGTCCTGGGGTAGAAAAAGGAAACCAAGACAGTATGCCAGCATGGATGCACTTGTGACGGAAGCAGCAGAGTTCATCTCTCTGAGACTTTTCACAAGACATGCAAAACTTATGCCAAAAACCAACAAGACAACCAAGACTACTTATAGCCGTTTAGAAAGAACAAGGACTTCTTAGAGGAGCAGAAGACTTTTTATCCAGAAATTGAAGTTTCCTGCATCTGATGATATAGAACTCGTACCTCCTGCTCTGACCGTCACCGTGAAAAAGAAGATGGGTGTTGCCATTAACAAAACATCATAGACAGACATTGCCAAGTTTCATTACGTCAGCAGCAGAAGCAGTACAAGAAATAATAATTTCCTAGATTACCCTTAGTTCAGCAAAATATATTACACAAAGAACTTCTAACAATTAACCAACAATGGTCTAAACAGCAACAAAGGCCAGACAGTGTTTGATCACAAACTGAAATAACCAGAGAGAGAAAATCACAGTACTCCGAACTCACTACGTTAAATGACATTTCTCAGGTTTTGTTCAAATTCCTCCATGAGACCGTAATGCTTAAGACATGAGTATGTAATATCAATTATTCTAAGTATGTTTTTAACTAAATACATGGATAGCTAAATAAAACTTTGAATGATCTTACTCTTGCAGTTGATTTATTCTTCAGTGTTCTGTTTTTCCTTCTCCTAGTCTCCCTTCTCTACTTTTATACATCCTTTACATATACACATTACTTGTAGATTTTTTATATGAAGATATAGAGTTATAGTATATGAAGATAAATCTGAAGAGAGTTCTCTCTCTTTCGTTCTCCTGAGAACCTCCTAGAAAACTTTTCTTGCTAATAACATAGAGTTACCTTGTTTCTGTCAACAATGTTGTCAATAATTATTGGCTGGAGAGCAGAGTGAGCCTCTGCAGCGTTCCTAGAAACGAACAGTCAATTTAACCTGTGTACCAGACCCTCATCAATTGATTCTCTAATGTTGAGTAAATTGTCTTCTTTCTGTGCCTCATTTTGCCAAATTTCAGACCGTGGAATTAAGACATGTGCAAGCTTTATAGAGGTATTTCATAAATGTGATTTTTATTATATGTATTTCTATTATGCAGTAAACCAGAAAAATAACCCCCTTGACCCATAAAGAGGACTACATTTCATGACTAGAATGAATACAAGAAAATAGTAATATATATCACCTGCAATATTTTAGACTTACATGATTTGCTAAAAGTCGAAATGTATATTTCAATTATGCTGGAGGCTAATACAAACAATTGCTGCAAACAGCTAAAAATTGCATCTAAGTGTTACAGTTTTAACCAATCATTTGTACTTTCATAGTTAGGTCTTTAAAATTATATTCATAATAGATATTTCTAGCATCACATTCGTAAGGAAATAAAAATATGTTCATGTCAGAGTCTCAGCTATTTTAAACAGGGCCCAGATTGGATGTTTGACAAAAATGTGATTCTGCTGAATGCGCTTCAGAAATGGGAGCAATAAAGAGATTTCTGCAGTGACTGTGTAAGCCACGTTGCTCACCGGTATTTCCAAACCTGGAGAAAAACCTGGAATGATTTTTTCTAATGCAGGTGTCTTCACTGTCTGACATGGCTTTGAAATTTAAATTTCTTGGTCATTCTTCAGAAAATTCTGTATTTCAAACCTGCTAACTATCCAAGGTAATTACAGGTTTGTAGGGTGTGATGGGAACTACGAGCCTTTGAAATTAGACCGTTGATTTAAATACTCAAGCCTACATATTTAGAAGAGTAAGTTTTCACACATATAAATACAGCTCAGTCCTGCCTAGCAAAAGAAACATACTGGAGGCATAAATACTGTCCTCACCAAATGAATCTAGGATCACTGATATGACCGACCCTTTAGTCATCCTAATTAAAATAAAAACTTGGACCACTCCAAACCAATAAGACACCGTCAGCTTAAATTACTAGACAGGGCAAGTTCACTCTAAGGGATTTGAAGTACCCTTTTAATCTTAAAAGGACTGTTTAATGCCAAAAGCTAAGGATCATGTTTTGCCTGTTTAGAGCTGCCAATTTGAGAAAAAAATATTCAGTTCTAATGTCAAAAAGTTCCATTGCAATATTTGTTGCCATGGATATATCATCACAGCTGGAACATGACCGAAATTTGTAGGTATCAAATGTCAAAATCTGTAAGTTTACAAATTTAATCATTTGCTGTTGATTAAAACTGCTAAGGAATTCTATATGCATTTTTTGATCTATTTTTAATCTATTCCAATACATTTGAAAATTTTCCTTGATATTCTAATATATCATAAAAACTCATATTTTAAAAACTTAAATCAAGATTCCTGACTTGCCATAATGGTGTGTATCACAATATATCTTAGACACAAGACCTGCACACAAGACCTATTAATGCTCTAATATCTGGTTATGCATTGCCTTTTGCTATGCAAAATTAATGTCTCTATCACTCATATGCCTATATTACGCGTATACCTCTTTGCTCTTCTGTCCCCATCTCTCTAAACTGTTGTATTTTTATACAACACCAAAAAAATGTAAGCATGATTCCAACCACTGAAAGGCTGCAGCTACACATTAGCAAATGCTCTTATTTCATTTCAGCAATGCTGAGTGTCTGTGCACAAGACTTCTCCATCTTTTTAAAGTGCACAGTACATATGCAATCATTGCAGCCATGTGATGCTAAAATTCTGTGTTTGGGAACTTCTTAAGATTCCTCTTTTCTAATTATCACTGTTACTTTATACGTCTTTGTATAAATGGGATTCTGGAGTACCTATAAAGCTGTATGAAATCAAACTCATTGTTCATTACTATACTGACTGTATTGTAATTTTATAGAGTTATCTTACAGATAATTGTTCTCTGCTAGATTTCTCCTAACCTTTAAACTGAAGAGAAATGAAATCCACATTCATTTATCTAAATGATGTCATGTGCCAAGTGTAATTACTTCTAGAGCAGGTCATCTATGTCTAGAGAATGTTTATTTCTTCAAAATATTGAGATGAAATTACACTGCACCATGAGCCTGACTTATTAAACAGCAAAAGGCCAGAGGACAGCCACTTGATGCAAGATATGTTCTATATTATGACCGCCAAAGTACGCGATGCTTGCAAAACACTGGCTGTCCTTCTGCTCTGTAGTCAAAGAGCAAATAAAGGTACTTTTAATGTGAGAAAGGAAGCTATACACAATTTTAAATTACTTTGTTGTCAGCTTTCCCACATAATTCTGTAGCCGTAGAAACTGCAAAAAAAGTAATAAAACATTTGCACAGAACCGGAACTGTGGATTACTAGAAAACAAATTTTATCAGCAAGAATGTGGCTGAAGGATTTTAGAGAGCTCTATCTCTCCTCAAGCTGGGTCTTGTGCATGACACGAAGAACGGATCTCAAATGCCAAGAAAACATAGAAAACAATTTTAATTATCATACTTCCATATCTCTATTTCTTAGTAGATATTCTAAGTAATTAATCTGTTTGCACAGTTGCTAGGGTCCCATGCCTTCTCTTGATGTGCACATTTGTCAAACTCCCCAAGGGAAGACGGAAAACTTTCAATATATTTCCCTATATTAAACCTAAGTAATGCAAGGAAAGTTTGTCTATTTTGGTTACAAAAATATATGCGACATGACTAATAAGATCAAACTGCTGCATAGAAGCTGTTCCTGTGGATATCAGAGAGACATGCATGCACATAGCAGCTGCAGCAATAGATTCTTTTTGCAAATCTGGATAACTTCCATTCCCATAATTACTATGGCATCTGATTACCTCAGGTTCTAAATTCTTTTCATTTCTAAGGATGCGACGGACAGTGAAATTCTTCTGTCAGTTTGGACTATTCATTTTCTGTAAACAAGATCTGCTGTCAGAGTTCCTGGATGGATATTGAGTTACCTAATAGCAGTACACCATGGAGTAACGCATTTCCCTGTGTCTACCGTGGAAGTATGCATTGATTTATTTTGCTTCGGTTTCCTTTGGTAAATTAAAGTTTTTGAATGATTTTCTTCATGATACTGTTGACTTCTGAAATTTTTAATGGCAGCTAAAGACTGAAAAAACTTCTTATGTAACTATATACTGCCGTTGATCTTTTAACTGAATTTATATTTGGCTTTAGAGATCTGCAAGTAAGAAGTTTGCTTAAAATAAATGAAGTGATTAGTGAGTACATTGACAAGCTACTGTAACCTTATTTATTGGTTAGAAAAGAAAAATGCGATACTTTTTAAATTTAAAATGTTTGACAGCGAGATAGAACTGTAAGCATTTTTTTTTGTAAAAGGCAAACATACGGTTTGGTTACAACAATAATACAGCTGTGGTGACATACTGAGAAGAGCTGATGCAAGACTCCTCAAAACCTCTTTCTACAGCCTTCAAAGCCTGGAAATTTTAATGTTCTAAACAAACAGAAGTTAGGAAATGCTGCCTGGGATATGAATATATAGAATAGATAAAATTACAACATAAAAGATTAATTTAAGCTGGCGAATCTGTGGAATTTCCTCTGGGGTGACATTTTTTTGTTCAACTGATAATGGAGACTGAATTGTTATTTTCATTAAATTACCTATGACTGCACTAAGCTCTTAGTCCAGACCAGTAATGGTGTATTCAGACTTATAACTTCATATGTAAAGCTATTTTTTTCTTCATATGCATTTTTTACACTAATTTACAGTAAATTTCACCTGCCATTTTGAGTCCTGACACTCAGTCTGGTAAGGACATTTCTAAGACCAACTTCCACCTTTAATACTGTGAATAATTTAGTGCTATTAACACGCTTTTTCATCACGCTGCTCACTCTTTTCCAGTTCATTTGTAAGTATGTTGAATGTCACAGTCCCAGCAGAGATCCTTGCACTTTTCTGCTATCTTTAGCCTTTGAGAAAACGAATAATTTATTCCTAACCTCTGTTTCTTGCCTCTTAACCAATTACTGATCCACCATTTTTGTGTTCCATATTCCACATTCTAAGAAAAAAGTAGTTTCCTTAGCAACTTCTAGTGAAACACCTTGTCAAAAGTCTTTGGCAACTCAGGCAGGCTCTACCAGCTGCATCATGTTCGTTGACCCTTTGAGAGAGATTTAACAGGTTTACAAGGCAGGACATTGCTATAAAACAATACTAATTTTTCCAAGGTAAACAATACACATTCAAGTGTCCCATAATTCAATAATTACTTTATTGTAATTTCCTAATTTTGACAGTACACATTTATGGCTTTTTGGTATGTTAAATCCTTTCAAGAAAAATGGTATCCCATTTGCTAATCTCCAATCACCAGTTACTAACTTAGCTTAAAGTGAAACGTTTCACATGACTGATAGTGCTTAACCTTTTTTGTTCTTAAGCTCCTTAAATATGGCGTTGATGACTGCTAAATGTTCTTTTGAATGTTTTCATAATCTCTTTTAGAGACACTTTGAGATAAATCCTCCAACGGGTCCTGCAAAGAAAAGTTCTGGCATGGAACTACCCCAGTTTCTTCTATAGCTAGATTCATCCACGGTGAAACAAAAGGAGAAGCTAATGGACAGGTTTGGGCTCCCGATGTTTATCTAAAAGAACTTTTGTTTCTACGTTCAAGGAAAATTGCAACTTGTTCATTCATAGTTTTAAAAACCTATCAATTGGGTAACTTACTTTGCAGGAACAATTTCTTGCCATCAACAACTCCATCATACAGTTAGTAGCCAAGTTGACAAGAAGCCAGTAGAAGTCCTTGGAACAGTGGTACTTACTCAGAAACAGCTTAGCTCCAGAAACACAATGTTTATTCCCAAGATCAACTTGTCATTGAAATTGCCTAGACAGCGCATCAACAAAGTACATATATGTGTGTATACATATATATATACTTCTACCATCTTTTGATTCAGAAATTAAGACTAACATGTAATAATATTTTTGTTCCTTGAAAAAACCTATTGGAAAATGGAAGAGATTACATCCTCATTTACAACTAACCAATCTGTTTTTGTGAGTTTGAGACGACAATGAAGACCTTTTCACCATTAGGCCGTGACTACAAGTCTCTGTTGAATCAATTTCCTTGACAAACAAGGAAGTCTGAGACAGTTTTAATTGACTCAGAGATGTTACACTTCAATTTCCCATGTGTGCCACTCACCTCTAGACTGTCAATCTTCCTGGGAGAATGGGACGTCTCTGTGCTGTTTGCAGTGCTACTGCCTACTAAATGGATGCTTGGGAGGTCATAATTTGGGAATGGTGGACAAGGACTCTTACCTGCTGCTTTGGCAACACCTGCAGTTGAAATGTTTTGGAGGTTTGAGTGCACTCTGAAGGTCACAGCTGGTCCCAGCACGCTGGAAGAGATTATTAAAAACCGTAAGATTCATAATCAAGAGACATGGCATAATATTGCATATCAAAATAGGTTTTTAAGGAGAAACTATTAAGACACCATTTAGCCCTCTTCCTTTTGCTTCATTAGCTACATTTGCATACATTTTTATACCTCTTGTGGTTTCTTGTGTGTATCTTTTGTCTGTCTGAATGAATTTCAACGACATTAACTAAACTTCAGAATACTCCTGTAAATACTATTCTTATTATGAAAATGCCAAAATGGAGGCAGTAAAATTGTTCTTCTCCCAACTACAGCATAAACCACCACCGGAAATCAGCATCCAGAGATGATTACATGTAGTTTCAAATTTTATATACCTAGTATCAATACAGTGTCCTACTGTCACAACTGTAAGTCAGAGGGACAATAAACAAACTCAGAATATTTATCTTGACCATATTCTGCAAGAACACGCCTGGGAAAAGATTTTGGACATATCTGATCCAATGGTTTATTTTGACCAGAAAGATACCATAAAGTATTTCTCTTTTAACAACAGAGGCAATCACCTCTTTGAATAACTTATGAGGGGAAATGATTGACTCTCTGGTGACCCTTTTGGGTGTAGTCTGATGGTCCTTTATGGCATTAAAATCTGTGAGGCATTTACAGAGGAAGGTACTGATCAGCCAGACCAAGAACAGTATTCAGGGTTTCACAAAAATTTCTTATTGTGCATTTTTAAAGAAAAATAAAACTGTATACTTAATGTTGCATTCATTCTCCACTCATCCCTATAATATCCTACTTATATGCATGTCTGATGAAAGGAATAAAGAAATTTCAGTTCTGATATCCTTACAACTATACTAAAGTGTGTATATATATATATATATATATATATGAAAAACCTAAGAAAAATACACACACACATAAATAAGGTAAATGTACTTTTGAAGAAAACTTCCAGTTAACAAGTACAATGTAAAAATTTACAGAGGAGAGGAGTGCAAGGACTCAAGAAAGACAAAAATTGGCACTATTATAGAAGTAGTATGTGAGTTCCTAAGTATTTATTATTCATTTATTATTCATTATAATTACATTTATACCATGAATAACAATCCTGCTTAAATGGTGAAGCACACTGGTGGAACCATACAGGCAACATGCTTTGACCTCCTAAAGCTGTGGCTTATGAGAGAAGGAAGACTTAAAAATTGCTGCATAAAAGAAATAACTTCAAAATATTTTTTGTTGCAGGGCTTCAAATGAAGTATTAAATTATTCTTTTACTAACATGTTAATTTCTGGCATTCATACAATGGACAACACTTAATGAAGTGTGCTTAATTGCATCACATATATCCTAGACAGAAATACCTTTAAACTTTTTCCATTTCAGGAAGAAAAAGCCTATTATTAACCATAAGACATTGCTTTGAGGTCACAAAGGGAATCAGAGTAAGACTAAGAAGTATCCTTTCAATCTTTTACTAGCAAAGCATGCTCTGTGCACATTTTATTCTGGAATTAATAGGAAATGTCATTAATCAATCATTTTTCTCTAAATACTCTTTGGAGGGGGTGAGGAGAAAAAGAAAACAGAAAGATTTTATTGCTAAAGGACACTTCAGATGCCAAGTCATTAATGCACAAGAAACGTATTTTAATCACGTTAGGTAATTACAAAGCATTTATCAGCACAATTTAAATAATATTTTAGGTTTAATACTCAACAATTGCAAAGTATATTTTTTGAGATAACCGCTTTACAAAAATTCAGGCCATTCTCCAATTCTGTCACTAATGCTGAGATAATCAATGTTAAAAGCGCCTGGGATTTTCATGATACCATGCACTGAATATTACTAATCTTGCACTGTCCTTCTTCCTGCATTGCCAGCCTAAGAGCAATGATGATTCTTCCCTGGCTGTTCCAACATTTACAGTGTAATTAAGAGTCTGCTTTAAATAAAAGCAGGCACCAATCCAGTATATAGCTGTCCCATGACAAAGGTAGGGTGAAAAGCACTCCCACTTTAGATATTCCCCTCAAACCTAGACTATATAGTCCATTATAGCTGAGAACCTGGAACCTACGCAGACTTTCAGGCACAGCGTATTTACACTTTGGCTTTATCAGCAAAGACATTAAAAGTTTCCTCGCCTCCTTCTCTTGCTTGAGTTTTTTGCTTCTATCTCTGGCCCAGAGCTCACTCCCCACCGTCGTCCTCCTGCCCCACTCACTGCAGCTATGCACTTCATGGCATCATCAAAATCGTATATAAATCCGGATCATTTTAGTGATCCAGCCCAGGCAGTGAGAGGCAGGGATGTCAGAGGAGTGAAGCCCGGCAGGGACCGTCGCACTATTCTCTAATGACTCCACCTGGATAATCCAGGAACACGACAGGATCCGAGTTGTGCCCATGTACACATCATCACAAGCACTCATTTCACCTTGCTGCTGCTGAGAAAATGTAGGGAAATAAAGAGCCAAAAACACGGTGAAGAAGCCTCAGAAAAATTTAAAATACCCATTCATATATTGCTATGTGGGATATTGTTTTTCCCTCCTGTAGCAGCTGAGCGCTTGAACGTAAGGAATCACTTGAGCACCACATAAGCACAGCTTCACTAGGAATATTTACAAAATACAGCTAATAAAGCAGCTCTTGTCACAACTTTTTGCACATTGGTATTCTGCTGTTTATTTAAAAGCAAACAATAGACCTTGAGATTACGTGGTCAAAATTGCATTTCTGCTCGATGTTTTGGGAACTGACTGCTTCAGGAGCTCATAAAATGAGATTTATCTCATGGGGGGCTTCTGGCAAAAGCACGCAATAAATAAACATTTCAATAACAATAGGCGTCCTTTAGGGAATTCCTTGCTGTTCATTACGCGTTGGACAAGACCATTTAAACAAACCCAGTAATTATTTGACTGCAAAATATTTTTTAAAAGACTTTTTAACAAGAGGGCAACGAGCCTGAGAAAAGGTTCCAAGGTGTGTAAAATGCACCCCTGATACTTCCTAACCCGGAACTTTAAATTAGACAGATGAAACTGCTTTTTTTGTGCGGCTGTCAAGCCCTCTGAAGCCTAGGTAATATTAATGGCAATCATCTTTACATCCCTCTAAATACGGAGGCTCACTGAAGTGCACACGACTGTTTATGACCTGATGAATGGCAAACGAACCATTCCCACAGAAGAGGGAGGGTGCTGCCGGTTAGCAGAGGCATCCCTCCTGGCTGGCAGCTTACATCATGCCGGCGCTCAGTCAGCCGTGTAGGTGAAAGCAATCAGAAATGTAAACCACAACGCCGGGGCTGAAACGTAACCTACATCTAAGACATGCATCTGCTGCAACCCAGATTAAAAATGTTAGGTAGTAGCACTTCCAATCTAGAAATACAATATTACATATCACATATTTTGTCTATTTTTGCCCCCAAGCTGTGTGCTACTACAATTACACCCCTGTGAATTTGTATTTGACTGTTCTGACACAAGTGAACCTACACCCACCTAAATGAGAGACGACTGTGCGTTTCAGAAGGTGTCTGGACTATACCATTATAATCACACTTACCATTTTTTTCTAATACTTGGTTATGATTTTTTTTTTAATACAGGTAAGCAGATCTGGCTTCAAGGCTAATAAAGAGTGATTTCTCCCCACGCAAAATGTAATGTCTGCTGTAATGACCTGCTAAATTTATTACTTGAAATTTACTGACTAATTACCTCCTCTGTTGGCTGTCACAACTTCTGGGGTTTTTTTAATTTCAATAATGTTGCCTTCAGTCATAATAGATTTTTTTTTTTAACAAAGACATTCAAAGCATATTGCAAATTGTCACCCTTATGTGCTTATATTCTGTTTACTAGAGATGAAATAATTACAGTGTTTATACCAAAATGACTTGAAAGTTGATTGCTGATTTAATAATATCCCCTCCCCTTGGGATTATATTTCCCATCTGAAGGTGGGAGGGTGCACAACGTGCACAAAACCAAACAGTATTCTTTGTGTAAAACAGAAGTATTTCCTTTCATTAATTGTTTTACTGACTAACAACATTCTTATTATATTTTGCCTGTCAACAAATGAATGATCTGAATAAACAGAGCGGGAGCATGATCAATATGGCAAGGTCCATATCACTTTCAAGCCGTAGGTTATAATTATATTTATGAATGACAGGATTTAAATCTCCATAAATTATGTACCAAGCTTTGCATGCCTGTTCTTCTCCCTCATGTGTGTATACTTTAGAATGACAGTATCATACAGAAGGTTTACTGTGAAATACAGTCACAGTCTATCATACCCCCTAGTGGAAAAGGATTTGAGAAACAAGTGCCAACATGGTTATATGTATTCTTGAAGATGAGACATAGAGCTGATGTCAGATGGAAATGACTTGAGGTTACATCACATTTTGAAAAAAATATCGGCAGAGTACAATTTCTCAAGATTGGAGGAAGATGAGGAGATTGGGATTGGAAATTTCCAACATTAAACAGTCTCTTAATGACCCTGCTTCATAAAACAGAGCTTGCCTTAACAAAGCTTAGATTTGAAATTAAAGTCACTACTTGTGTATATGTTCATTCCAAATCCTTTAATCTCTGGAGGTTAAGAAAAGCAATTAGCAACGCTCCAGAGGCTTGTGCAAAGTAAATTTTATAGCAGCAAAGGCAATTGTCTCGGGAAATGTTTGGTGGGCTTGAACGAATGACTTGCAATGTGTACACATTTCCATGCTTACTGTGTTTAGGAATTTGAAGCTTATGTCCATTTTTTATATTGTACCGAAGCCTCCTTTTTACCTTCTCAATTTTGGAAAAATTAAAATGCTCACACTGCTGTAAATGTGTTATATATTTTTTATATATAGGCATATAAACATCCTTATGTCAAATCAAATTAACGGGAAAAAGCACATGACCAAACCAGCCATTTCTGTAATACATTATGTTTATATGACATGATTTACAGAGCAATGCAAAGGCAGAAAATTGCAGCTGATCATTGTCATATAATAGATAAAAGGATTAAGAAGCGTACACTGGCTATTTTGTTCTCTTCCTGTTACTCAGACCAACTGTAAATCCATTGACCACTTGATACAGGTTTCATCAGCATTTTTTACCATAGATGTTGACCAGAATTTATTTTGTGAAGCATCACATCATACTCTATTTATGTTACATACGCAGGTACCTGACTAAACTTCAAAGATTCGGGAAATCCATATGAAGGATGTATTGTGCTGACCTACTACAAAATAACTTCCCTGAACTGTTGAGGAGAGAATATTGATCATCACCCAGACTTAATACTAAAAAGGTACACATCTTTCACTCTCTAATATCTTCACTGTTCAAAGATTTGCTTCATTTTGCACCTGAACTGAACAAGTGTCAATGACAAGCTGTATGTATTCTCACATTTCTATTGACATTTATACACTTACAGCCAGTGATCAATTAAAAAATCTTTTTCTGTTGTAGCAAATCGAGCTTCTTGAGCCCTTCTCTGGAAACTCTTAACATGCTCCTTAAACTGCAGAATGACACACAGTGTTCCACAATGTACTGCAGTACAGCTAAAAATATATTATCTGTTTGTATTTATATCACTTCTATACACCAAACATGAACTGCTTGTTTGCAACAGTGTCTACAGAAATGTGGTACTGCATTAAACATCAACACCTAGCATGGAGAGGGAAAGTTAAAGATTTGCTGTACTAACACCACACCTTATGTCTGACAATGACCAAGTACTAAAGATGAAAAAGCAAAATCCCTGCTAAGGGAAAGACGTGAATTGCAGTGCTCAGCAGTCAGTGGTTGATTTTCTATCACCACTTGCATTTCATTAGAATGGTTTAAAGCATGCAGATGGGTGAGGTGTAACAGACAGATGCCAAAGATTAGATAGATTAAGAGTTTCAGAGCAATCACATCTTGCAAGTGTAACTACACAGAAACAAAATTTAGATCTGAATTTGATGGTTGCAGCTCAGGCTTGCCTCTGCAAGCTACGCCTACAGTCTCTGTAAATCGGGTAATTATTTGGACACCTTGTACTGCCCTGCTCTCCTCCCTGCTGTGGAGGGACTTCATGGACCCTCATTTCGGGGGGCGAGAGGAGCGCAGTACAAGGTGTCCAAATTATGAAATGCATTCTGACTGACACATTATTGTCATTAGAATAATTTCAAGAGTAAAGCCACAGAAAATGGATGACTGGTCCAGAAAGGGAAGCTTTCCAGCAACAGCAGTCCATGTTTGGTGGGTCTCTGATACCAACCAATATCAAATGATGGACTTTTAATTATTTTACATTAATTGTTAATTTTATATTAATAATTTAATCCATATGCATCAAAATTGTGCTAAGTACACTAATTTACAATGCAAAAGATTATGAAAGAGTATTTTGAAGATTTTTACGACTCACTTCATCTCAGGTGAAGATTATTTTGCCAAGCCTACAATTTAAATTATTTTTAAAACAGGCAATGCTCAATTTAGAGATTGATGCCACGCTCAGTTTATCCCATTTTTATTCTTCACAAAATGCAACTCCTGATGATTACTCAATATCTATGAATNAGACCACTTTTCTTATAAGCCAAACTTAGTTAAATTTTGAAACTAGTCATTATTTTGAATTTAAAAATGATAGTATTTTAATTTCAAAACGTCAAACCACACTGCTGTGGCTGCTAGAAATTTTGAAAGGTATTTTTCAGCTGAAGCCTCCATACAGTTTCCATACATACCTTCAATTAACCTGAATTATCATTTTTTATATGAAATTTGACATTTTCATCATGCTGAGGACATGAAAGTTGCCAGCTTTGCCTGCCATGCAAATAAGATTCTTAATTACAGTATTTAAAAGAACAAACCATACAAGTGCTATAATTTTTTAAAGCAAAAGAGTGATAGGACCCTGAGAGAGTGGGAAAATGGTTTCAAAATGCTGCTTAAGTGTGCAGTTATTTTTCTTTTGCTCCCCAAAGATTAAGCTGAAGAATAAAAAAGTTATGTCTTTAAAAAAAAAAAAGATAATTGTACTTATTTATATTTCCATTCATGTTCTTTATACCTTTTAGTAGTCTGCCTGGTACACAAACAGCAGACAGTTTTAATTTGTAGCCAGTGAGCATTCAATGCATTTTACTGATTTTAGGTCTACTTACCCACTGCACACCTGTGTTAATGGAGTCTGTTGAAATCATGTGTAAAATTTGTCTACTGGGATGACAGTCACCTTATGCTCAGTTTGCCCAAGTGACTTTTAATAATTAATGAAGAGCATGACTCATGCGTTAAGACTTTTGCAGAGACAAAGGTTCAGCGTGCTCGTAGCTTTGATAGGAGCCAGGTAAGACACAAATTTCTTTGATCAGTATTAGGCAGCACAAGAGAAGACCAAAAAACCCAAACTTCGCTACAGCCTCAATTCAAAAAGCTACAGAACTCTGAGTCCTATGACCATAGCCCTTCTGCTTGCCCTCTTAAGAACTTTTCGGCTTCTCCCTTGGCTCTGAGGAGATCAACTAGAAGATTTGTTCTTGAGCTTCCCCTGCCAGCTGTGAGGGAGACATACGCTTTGTGAAGTAGGAGCTACAAGTGGAATTTATTGGGCTCTTTCAGTCACAACTACAGATGTATATTTGCTCCAACTGCCTTTATAGCTTGTAAGGCATACAAACCTTTCCACAGGCAGTTTGTGGCGCAGCTCACAGGCCCGAATATGCAATATTTACTGGCTAGGGCGTAAAAAAAAAAGTGCAGAAGACTTATTTATCTTTTTCAGCTATGTCAGCATGTCTGTAATATTCATGCAATCCATCCATCCATCTATCCAGGTGATAGAGAAAAAAAGTGTGTGTTTGTGTACGTAGGAGAATCAGGTAGCCAAGGGCATGAGGACAAAGAGAGACATAGATGTAAGATAATTTTCTACATTCCTTATAAGGGAGTATTTTAAACAAATACCTACATGATAATATTTTTCCATTTCTAGTATTAGTTATTCTATTTGTGGACCAAGCTTGAGTTTAAGAGCGAGAATCACAGTTCTCTGTATTCTCATATGGGTCACCAAGTTCTGTACCATCTTAGGAAAAACCAAGCAAACTGCCTTGAGTTTCAATTTACCCATATGTAGAATGGAAATGTTACCTGTCAATAATACGTGAAATGTTATATAAGATAAATGCAATAGCACATGTTTAGTGACTTGCTTGGAACAAAGGAGTATATCCTGCCTACCCTATAATGTTATGAACTTATATTAAAAAAGGAATACGATGGCATTCTCAGTCACACAGAGGGATGAATAGTAGAGAAATATGAAGTTAAAAATAGATAGATAAACTTCAGAAGCTCACTTATCTGTAAAAACTTTCTCTTGAGTAGGGAACTATGAGTACGTGGAAATGTACCTATAACACTGGATTTCATTCTGCTTTTGATTACAACGGTGCAAATCCTCTGATTTAATGAGATGAAATGTTGTAATGGAAAGTCAAACTTCGTATGTTTTTATTTATAAGAGTCTCCCTAGATTTTTATGGTCTTTGTGTTTTGTCACCTAGAATTCATAAAATGCTGCAAGCCAAAATCCTTCTTGCTATTTTAATATATTTTTATATTTTTCTAGCAGGAAAGTTACAGCAGAGAAGGCAAAATGATGGTTATATGCACATTTATTAAAGAAAAGCACACAAAATATATTGTACCTCAGGGGAAAAAGCCACAAGATGAATGTAATGCTAAGGTTGAGAAATCACTCATTTTTAAGCAAAGGAATGCATAGATGAAACTTCTCCCTTATTTTTGTTTTCTTATCCTCTTTCCTTTAAAAATTGATATATCATCAGATTATAAATTAGTTGTCAAATAAGACAATATGTATCAGAAAACACAGTGTAATTTCTTATAAAAGCCTGCATGCAATGAGCTACAGCAGTACATTTTTCAGACAATTTGCTTTCCAGACTCATTAAATGTGTGGAAGAAGTCAAGTTTGAATAAAAGTGGTTACATTATTTCCGAGTTATGCTTTTAAAACATTTCAAACAGGGTTATGCCAAATAGCCTTAGTCTGTTGGTTTTCTATTTAAAGTCAGATGACAAATATTGCTCAACTTTTGTAAAAGGTGTATCTTTTTACTGAGACTAAGCATAGCACAGTTCAAATTGAAATAAATATGTTGCTTAATTTCTGGACAATAAATGGGATGGAAATAAAAATTCAGTCTATTACTAGTTTATACTACAGCACCTTAAGGAGAGCAAGATGGACTACGTGTTTTTTCATAAACACAATATCAGAACATTCCTCTCAGTAAATCTAAGTGGCATAGATGGCTGAATCCAGAATCTGCCAATCTAGAAGAAACTTTGCAAGAATATTAATCCACAGGTGTTCAACATACAACAGAAAAAAAGATTAATCACTCTGAATCAAGGAGAAAGGAATTATGGAGAATCTGTAGGGGCAAGTTTGCAGACACAAACCTAACACTCACTATCCTGCTCTCAAGCTACCAATAATTTCCTGAGATGTTCACATTTAGAGCATACATATACCACATGTCATAATCCATCAGCATGATGAAGTGAAAATACCAAGTACTGTTCCAGTGTTTAGGTTCTGGATGACTGAATATGATTAACTGGCTGATTGAGTTTTTCAGGTGTTAGAAAAATAACATGACAAACAGTGAGCAAAACATATATAGCGTGATTAGAACACTACAGCCACTGCACATGTTAATAATAGGTGAGAATGGGAGCTCTACTCACAAGTCTGCCTGCCCAACACTTCCGATTTGAATGCATTTAAAGCTCTAAACTTTCACCACTTGGTTTTATTTTCAGACATCTTCCTCAATCCAAGTTCTTTACACTGGGACAGTTGGCTAGCTTTTCAAATTCTATTTATTCCTGCCCAACCATTTCAGCCCATCCTAAGAAGGATAATGCTAGGTATTGTTTGTTTGTGTGCAGCCTTTCCTTTGAAAAGGAGGTGGAAAGTGTCTCTAACCTCACTACTTGAAGACAGAGATTTGAAGTATGGCAAGAATGTGCTTGAAGCCGTCCTCATGATAAGCCTTCCAATTTCAAACTTTTGTTAGATCACTGTTTACATAAAAATATGCAAAAAACATAGTTGACGCTAAGGACATACTACAGTATAATAGGAAAAAACAATCTTGACTTACTTTGTATCTAAATATGCACTTTATTTTCAAAGTTTTTTTTTCAATAGGATCCCTGACATCCAAACATGGTGGTCAAGTAGTAGATAAAAATGTTTTTTGGGGCCTCAACTTCATTTTCATCAGAATTCAGGAAGTTTGTTTCAAATAAGGTATGGAAGTACAAGGATGTGAATATCCTACTGTTACTTTGAATTCTGCTGGTACCATCCAGTTCTGCCTCAGATTCAGATTCAGACTCAGTTAATTTGAAACCAAGTCATTATAGGCAATTTTTTCTTTTACAGAAGCAGGTAACACTTTCTGGGACTGCTGAATGTTCAGAATGGCAACTGAAGCCAATGGGATACCTGTCTCAATATGTGAAATTATTTACAGAAGAGGCTGAATACTCTGAGGCATCAGACTGGACACTTCATATTAGCAAATGCTTCGACATTAATCTCTTCATGCATAACTCCAGCTCTCCATGGTCCTAACAATACCCCGTATCTCATGTGAGTTAAGTATATCAATTCATGTTTGTCAAGCATTTTGATAGTGTAGTGAAGAGAATCATACAAAAAAAACCCAACAAAACAAAACAAGAGGAAATGGGTTTTCTGATCTCAAAGCAGGATTTGAAAAATGTGCAATTAATAAAGCCTGAAGTCGCACATTGAACAATGAGAAAAAAATGATACATTGAAGAGCTGCTCATTAACTGAGCATTGTATTTCCTGCATATGGAATAAGACAGAGAGCTGTAGAAAAATACATAAATATGACCAAATATTTCAAGACTATATCATAATTAGTCTTTACTGAAAGATTGATACTTTTGGTCAGATGAACAAAAAACAAATTGAAATAATGACTTGAGTTCAAAATATTTTTTTGTTTATTCTTATCACCAAAATAAGACCACTTTTCTTATAAGCCAAACTTAGTTAAATTTTGAAACTAGTCATTATTTTGAATTTAAAAATGATAGTATTTTAATTTCAAAACGTCAAACCACACTGCTGTGGCTGCTAGAAATTTTGAAAGGTATTTTTCAGCTGAAGCCTCCATACAGTTTCCATACATACCTTCAATTAACCTGAATTATCATTTTTTATGTAACAAACCATTCAAGTAAAAAACTGAATTCATCTTTAGTCTCAGTGTGGGTTGGGGGAGCAGTCAGGTGAAAGATGAACAACCAACCTAAGGCCTAGGAGTTTGAGCTTTAGACTCTGAAAGATCAGTGATTTGGTCTTTTCACTTAGCTTCGGATATACAATATAGGTGCAACCAATCGCACATGATAAGGGAATATTGGTTAAGTTTTATGGTTTTACAATCCAGGACATTATATTAAATAATCAGAATCAGCATTTTCAACTTGAAAAATCCATTTATATTAGCATTTGAAATTTAGTGTAAGTATCCTGTTTATCTCCAACATTATATATATACATTATATGCTTATATAGGCAATTATTGTTACACTTCAAAACAAAAGCAGCAGATAGAGATCAGCATCATTTTACGGAATGAATACAGAGTGCTCTAATACAGGTTTTCCATTAAAAAATTAGATATGGAAATGGGCATGTCTGTTGGTCAAGTTATCTCCTGAAAGGACAGTGCTTTGAGTACTGAGTTTATGTATATTAGAAGGCAAGAACGACAAAGATGCCCGTTAAAACGAAAGGGTGAAGGAAGATAAAGCAGCAGAAAAAAATGGGGAAAAAAGAGACACCTAGAGCAAGAGATGTTCAAAGCAATAGGGAAAATCATATAAGGCTAAAGAGTGAAATAAGAAGGAAAAGAAAAAAAACAGTGTTACTGCAGCATCCATCAGAGAATGTAATATTCAGTTGAAAATCTCACTCTTAACTGTAGGCTGAGAATGGTAGGATATGCAGTCTATGAAATACTATGAAATCAGAATAATCTCTTTTCTTTCCATACAAAGGTATTCAGCTAAGCTTAGAGTTGAAAACCCCTCTTAGCAATGTTCTCAGTAAATACCCAAAACATAAGAAAATATAAGAAAATTAAATAAACATTCAGGAGTAATTCATATTCTAATCAGAAACCAAGTAAGTCACGTACGTTCTAATTCAATGGCTTTAACTATAGATTCTGAGTGTCCTTTCCACTACCCTCAAAGTTTAGCTTACAGATTTTAGCATTTTTATTATATTTGAATGTTTCTTGGTAATCTCTCACATTTGTAAGTTTACTCTATAATTTGTGAGGGACTGTAATTACATGAAGAGGTCAGTGTTGCAGAGTGGTAATTTTATTTTTTTTTTAAATAAACACAAACCCTCCTAACACTACAACCCATCTGACTTCAATCCATGATACCAGTCCAGCAATCAATCACCAGGGGCATTGGACACCCATAATTAGATTATAAAATCATAACTATAGTCATTTTACGTCTGCTTGCATAATTACATCAGCAGGCTAATATCGTTTTAATGGTCTGTAATGATGTAATAAGAAATAATGGAATTTATTTGACAGCTACATAACCATTAACAAAACATATTAAGCATAACTATTACTTCCATAAAGATTCAGGCTGTATCCAAAACTGACAGCTAAGGCGCTGGATCTTTTCTTCAACATTGAAATATTTCTAACTATGAATTCTCCAAATCTATTCCCACTCATCTGCTTCACAGGCGAGCAAAGTTTATGTCAATGCAAATTTAACAACAAACCAACTGTAGAAGTGGACTGGATGCTCTGGGAGCCAAGCCTGAGGCTGTACTGTGAATTGCAGGCCATTGGTTAAAATTGGCAGGATTGTCAAGGAGAGAAGATAAGATAAGCTGATTACTACCGTGCATCTACCGATCAAGAACTAACACAGGAATCAGTAGGAATCCCTGGCAAAAGCAGTTGTTCACTTACAAACTCCAAAGCACAGGAAAAAAACCTAAAAATAAAGGGAAGAACAAAAGATATTTGCAGACAAAACTGACTACAGGTAGTAATGTTTTTGTGAAGTAGTCCCTTTTTTTTTATTTTTTCCGAGAAAAGGACAAGAAACCCTTAATTGAGAATTTAAAGAACTTTAGAAGAACTCGCCACTTATCTTCTCTCCTCAGTTCATCGTATACTTTTCCTACTGAATGTGATGGTTTTGTCTGTACTCTCAAATTAACCCTGTCATTCCTATTAACATGTCTTTACTCTGAAATCTTTGCAATACTCTAAAAAATTCAGGCCCGCTCTGTTACTTTCTTACCATTCAGAATTCTTGGAGGGAAAAAAGTGAACTGAGAATTTTACACCAAGCTATTACTCAGGTTGCTGTTCAAGGCAGACTTTTTAGAAAATCCCTAAGAAAAAGAGTACTTTTGGTTGCCAGTAAAATAAAATAATTTAAAATGCCCACGATGCCTTAGTCCAAGTAAAAATCGTATTTCCTGAGAGGCCTCATTCTCACACTTCGATATGTGAAAGGTAAATTAGGAATAACCATGATATCAAGTCTTTCTGAAACCCCTCTCCATGATGTCACTCAGAAGCTAACTAGAGCCTTCAAATTCATGCAGTTTTCCAACAAAACTGGCCATGTAGCGATGACAAAAGAACAAATCCAAAAAGCGTTAATTCTTTGCTTGGTGAGGCCTCTACTACTGCTATATCTACTGGCCAGCTCCACACTTAAACATTTCATGGGTTAACCTAAGTCAAAGCACCTCATTTCTTTAGTAAAGAAAATTTATTACGGATGAATTCTTCACCAACTTGAGATTTGGGATAATCTTTCACAGATTTACAGATATTTTAAAAAGGCAAAGACTGTGTTTGTGTTGATAAACAGAATGCTTGGCCTTGTTTGGAATTACTGTCATTCAAAACATACTTGTAGAATACTGACCATATAATACAAGTACTTTCCATACAGTCATATGACTGCTTATTAATGGACACAAAATAACTATTTTCCCTAATGTCACACATTAAAAAAAAGAAAAGGTTGTTCATAGCTGGCTATATCACTGGAGGGATGTTTTTCATTAGAACATCTACAGCCTGCCAATTGCAATGCTGTTGTGATTTATCAAACGATAAAAAATAACCAAAAGGCTTTATGCTAACAATTAGAGAGGTAGGTGAAAGTGCTCTTGTACTGTGAATGAATGAAGTTAATGAAGCAGAACCCGTTGATTCCAGCAAAGAAATTGTTCCATGGGATTACCCCTTTAAATGTGCAGCAGACTTTATCTGCTAGTATTCATACTCAAGGTTGCAAATTCTCTCTACAAGGAAATCCATATAATATTGTCATTGTTTGTAATCTCAAAACTCAGTTTTCATAAAAAATACATTTCATAAAATACAAGCAAAAAGACTTTCAGCAATACACAGAACTGTTCTTACAAACAAAATATGGGAATATTTTCCTTCTAAACAACTAAAGCCAATATGCTTCTTATTTGTCAGATTTCTAGAAAGATTTTCTAACTAGCAGTTGATTTCTTCCTACATATACAGTAATAGAAGGGGTAGATTTTTTTTTTCCAGATAATAATAAACACTTCCACTAAAGATGAAACATCTTCAGACTATGGTTTAAAACACAGTATTAAACGATGAATTACATTCACTGGAATTGAAGGCTAAACAAAAGCCAATGGTAGCACAAGCAGGGCGGAGAGAGATGCCGCACTTCAGCAACCTGACTCACCGGCCAAAACAAGCAGCCCTAAACCCTCTGAAACATAGGCAGGAACTGGATGCTTCCCAGACATCAGCTATTTTCTGTGTGCCAAGATGTGACGTCTTTCCAGCAAATTGTCAGAAACCTCCCACTGACCCTTCTTTTCCATTACTTCTCTATCAAACTATTTTTATTTTCTGCCTTAGAAAGGAAGCATTAAGTTTTGTGAAGTAAATGTTCCTACCAAAATTATTTCAGAAAATCTCCAATCTGAAATTTTTTACCGCACATGGCAAATCATAAGCTTCTAGTTCAGGAAATTAACATGCAGAGCATTCATCAGTATGAATCATATAGGAAAAACAGTAGCTCAACATAGCTGAAGTCCCTGTGACTTGTTAAATGAGTAGCTGAGCAAGTGGCATGACCTAGCGTGCATGTGCCAGACTCAAAGCCAGGGACCCAAGTTCTTATCCATCTCTGATGTCATTTTCCCACTTAGCAACACTGGGTATAACGACCTGTCATAAGACTTTCCTTACCTAGAAACTGTTAAATAAGGTTGGTAATAATTTTACAGCACTTTGAACAGACTATTTTTCCCTACGGAAGCATAGGAAAATTTCAGTCTTTACAATTTTTTCAAAATGATTTGTTCCGGGGGGGGGGAATGTTACAAAGATCATCACAATACTCTTTTCTGTCTCTCGCATGCTTCCATTAATTTTGGCACTAAGGAATAGATATTTTCTTGTAAGACAAACTATTCAAAAATAATGACATATCCAATAAAATAAGAAGGGTCAAATTCCATGTACGTACTTGACATCATCGAAGGCACTCATCTGCAGTTTCAGGAGATCTGCCACTTCCTTTATTAACTCCAAGCCCTTTTCCACACTCAGGGGGCTGTTGAAAGGGAGTAAGAAAACAGAACATTACGAAAATGGAACTCATCAATACTTGAGAGGGTAAAAGTCCCAAAAGAGTTATCACCTTTGCCTCTTAGAGTCTGAAAGCTACTACTAACTGTATTCCCGTCACATAGTGATCGTGATATCAAGGGAATAGGGATCAGGTGCTTCTTCAGGCATGATGAATCACCTGAATTTTCCAGCAATAAGACAAACAATAAGGTGTAAATGGAATTGTTAGGAAGTGTAATGGGCCCATGATGCAGCAACCAGTTCATCTCAGTCCTCAATAAAAAATGTAATAAAGTAAAAGGACAGAAAGAGAGAAAAGGATTGACGAGACAAGGAGGGAAACAAACAATGAAAGTCAAATTGCAGGCTCAGTATCAAATGGACAAGGGAAAAGCATATTTTTAAATTCATTAGTTTTTAAAATGAATCTTTGCCCAGTGAAAGGATACAAAATTATTATGGATTTGAGAGTAAACAATGGAGCAAGGCTCAGAGTCCAGAGAACACTGATTAGATACATAGGATTTAGTTTGGTGTCTGCATGCACTGCTGACAGAACCCGCTTTAAATCTTTTTAACCTTTGTCAATGCCACATTTACGTTTTTTAATTTAGAAAACAGGTTGCAATCAAGCCTAACACAAGAGGACTGCTATCATTTTAAAAAGCATTTATCTAGATGCAAAACTTATATTTGCAAAAATTTCAGGTTATTAGAGTTGTTACAACTCTAAAGATGCATTAAAGAACATTCTGACCCTAATATACAGATCATACGTTGTTTGGTTGTTGTTCGGTACTGTGGAACCAAATACGAAAGTATTAAGAAAGTAAACAGATAAGGAAATGATACAGCAATGTGCAGTGAGAACACATGGAACATTCTGTGTCTACATTGTGATTACAGAATTATTCTCAACATTGTTAAAGCCCCAAAGATCATAAAATTAAACCTTCTAAGTTTGATACTTGTCCACAACTTAAGCCACAGTAAATCAGAAACAACTTTGATTAGACTAACCCAGGGGAAAAATGTTCTGTATTTTTTCCTTCAAGGATTTACAACAAGTAGGAGAAGGAGATATCAAAAAAAGTATGTAACTGTTAGACATGATCTTTTCAACTGGACTAAGGGGAAAAAAGATTTTTCGAACCTCTGGACCTAGGTTACTATTGCCTCTTCACAGTGAAAGTTTTTGAACCTGATTTTGTATCACAGTAATCATTGCCACAATTTTATTTATTGTCTGCAATGAGTACTGTTTATTTATTTATTTATTGCACTGGGTTCTGCATACACTGCCTGCCCTAAGGGCACCTCTATTTAAATAATGAGATGTCTTACGTGGTTCTCCGTTAGGATGGAATTGCTCAGCCTCCCGTCATGCTACTAACCCCAAAATGCTCAAGAGACCTCCTGTCATACAAGCAGAGGTAGCCCCTCAAGGCATCAGATAAATTTAGAGTTTTTCTAGGTGTCTAAGACAGAAATGTTCTCGTGTGAAGTAACAAAAGAATCTGATTGTTTCTGTAAGGAAAAAAATGTAATACAGATTATTCACAAACCCCCTATATTTCAAGGACTGACAGTGGGTAGAAATGTGATTATTCCCATCACTATTAAAGCAGATTGTCATCGTGACTCAGGGGCTTACGTGTTAATGAAATCTTTTCTTCCAAAGATGTTGGCTTAAATTTTATGGAAATGATTGGTGTCAGCAAGTGGGCTTTTACTGTAATAGCAAGTCTATGCAGCGGAGCAGGCAAAGTCTGCTGCGTACATTGGTGTAATTTTTTTACCAAGGGAGTCTCATTTGCAAAAGCTCAAGCTCCCACTCCCTGCTTACCCCTCTTACCCTGAAAAAGCATTCTCTAACTTCAAAACCCAGATATGCTGCTCCAAGCTAACATAGTAATAGTAATGGGGGATGTAATCAGAGCTTTTGAATGCTACAGGCCAGCAAGAATGCTGGAGAGAAAATGATGCTGGAAGAACGTTCTTTTGCAAGCCTGAGCATGCAGGAGTAGTCTTAGTAAATCTCATTCAATACCGAACTAAAGCACATAGGTTCACAAACTCACCTACAGTTTTTTAGGCTAAGAAGTTGTCATTCACAGCAGGAAAGGAAAGCTGCAGAACCAGTACCTGTGTATTTTTCAAAGGAATGGTGTTATCTATGGTACCAGTACTATCACTGTTCACACTATCACATTTGGAGATTCACATTAAGAATGATTCCTTTATAGCACAATATTTTCCAATACAATTTTTGCAACTTCTTAACAGAGATAATTACTAGTACTGTTTATTACAGCTCTGTGACAGTTGTATTGTAGGAGAGTTGAACATTCAGAACCTTTCTCCAAAAATGCCAGAACATCATTCTCCACGCTTTATTTCTGCTTTGCTTTTGTTTAGTGCTGCGTTGTGCTCAGTGCTGCATGGTTTGTACAGCGACTGCCTTTAGCTTTGTTTACACAGAGACAATACACTGTTCCCACCAGCACAGTGCTAAGCAAACTAGCCTACACTGCAACAGCACCGTGCACTCGCATCACCTATTTGATTTCAGGTTTATACAAGGGCTGTTACCAGAAGACAACTTGCAAACATCACCTCTCCTCCTGCCATTGTCCTCCCACACCTTCCTAGTGCAAGCATAGAGTACTCATGGAACAGCTGCTATTTGTGTCCTTTCACGTACCATGCTTACTTTTCTGCTTGCTTGATTCAGTCCTACACGGGAAGAAGTTGCTGTATTATGGAGTGTTGTTTGGGTTATTTTTATGAGTATGATTCAGCTACTGATTGTGAGGGTTCAACTACTATGAAATTAATTCAAAGGAATGTGTTACATAAACCAAGAAGGAAAGGCAAAAAATAGTTATTCAGATAAGGAAGAAAGAGTGAGATACTCCAGGCAGAAATTGTAACAATAGAAAGAAGACTCTTTAGACTCAACCCTGACCATGAGACAATTTTATCAAGGCCAAAGACTTGGAGGAAAGCTAAGGGTGGGGATAAGGTTCTCGCTACTTTGTTTGAAGTGCCCAGTTGCTCATTTCAGGTCCTTATAGTGGGGGAGGAGATAGCAGCCCCCTTTTTTGGTGACAGTTCTTGCTGGCTCAAATTCACTCAGAGCAGTGCAGCACAGAGTCTCTGGGCTATCGCCCCTCAGTTTCCAGACATTCTTCAATACAGGTCCAACCCATATGCATTTTCTTTTGGGAGCCTGTGATAAGACATTTCAGTACACTAGCAATGGTGAACCCTTAAAAGAGAAATCACAACTTACATAGGCCTCAGCAATACGAAGCATGTACTGGAAAAAACAAAAGCAACAAAAGACCTACCCCGATGCTATTTCTGCTTTTCAAATTCTCTTGAGGCTGGATAACCCTTTTTCTGCCAAATAAAATTAATGGCTCCTGCAATGTCTTCAACAGTCCCTCTTGATTTTACCACCCCATTTTCTGATTGCTTTGAAGGTTTCTGATCTAGACCTTTGATCTAGAATTTAGTCTTAGAAAGAATAAACTGTTGGACGGCATACCACTTTTTTGCAGATGTCATAGCTGTTGTCAGCTGAGATATTGAGATAGTGCTTACTTTGGGTTTCCTACCTCTGCTCTCATTTCACTTGCTGTAGATTTCTCTTTCGCATCTTCCTTTAAGTTAACTGTGCTAAGATATTATAATAGCAGCTAAAACAAGATGCAATACATCTCACAGTTTACAATAATTCTTTTGGAGTCCTTTTTAGGTTTCCAGCTCCAATTCTCTACAGCTTGGAAAATGAAAAGAGAGTCAGAACGTATAAAAATTCATGTATAACTACCTTTCTTCCATTGCTTTATCTTCTAATACCATCTCTATCTGTGAACGCTAGCCTAAATACTATTTTTCAGCTGACAGATTCAGACCCTACTGAACCAGTAGCAGAACTCTGTCTCACTCAAATGTCAATCTCTATCTCGTATTATTTGTGGAATATTCTTTGTTTGACAGGTTAACGACAAAGAAGAAATAAATGGGGAATAAAATATAAATATTTCCTTTGGGGTTTAGGTAGATATAGATAGCTACCTCTAGTTTTAAAGTCCGGCAGAGTACCATCGGCAAAATATCTCACTGCTGCTTTGGTTTAATCTCACTTTCCAGGGCACAGGTCTTGCACTAAACTAGTTATACCTGCTGGAGCATATGGCTTATATCTCTGCTAAAAATAGCCATATTTGTTATATGCTAATACCACATTATCCCTTCAGATGAAGTGACTCCTCGGTTCAGTGCAAGACTCTGATGTCATGATCTAACATCATGACATAACCATGAAAACTTCCCTATCCATTTTAACCATGTAAAAAATAAATAGTCCAATCCATACCTACTTGTCTGAGCTAAAATAATCATGAAACAATTAGCTCCCTATACCTTCATCAGGAGTTTTGTCTAACCAAAAAAAAAAAGAAAAAGAAAAAAGTAGATCTAGACTATAAAGCTATTTTATTTACAGATAAATTTGAAATGAAAGTACAGGAATAAATACCTCTTAACTTTAATGTGAGCTGGTGAGCATTTCTGAAAATTAGTGTAATCGATTTAAATGCTCAGGATTGGATTTGGGAGCCCAACCTTATGTAATTGTTTGTTAAAACATTTCCACAATGATTACTGGACATTGAATAGAGGTAAATTAGATAGCCTGGTGAAAATAATACTCTGTATCTTCCAATATCTAAATCCCTCCCAGTGAGGGAGCTGAAAACAAAAATATCGTAAGGAACAACCCACTTACAGAGGTAATTTAAATAATAGAACATTGGATTATAATCTTCCTCTGCTATTGTGTATTAAAGATTTCACTTTTCATTTGCTCAATTTACAAGAAAAAAACAGTGGTGAGGAGTCATTTCTAAAATCTGGTTCCAGCAAGTTGGAGCACCTTAGAACAATCTCATTAAGTGATTTTCTTATCAGTCACTGCTACAAAATGTATTGAATTTGCCAGCCGTTTTTTTAAATCTGTCTATACAATCCCACTGTCTTCAGTGGTTTCATACATAAGTGAGAGAATATCTGTTGCTGGATGAATTATGAATGAGGAACAGAACACGACTTCATCTGGAAGAGCCCTATCGCCACCTGTTGTGGTGCAGGCCCCGCTTCCCCCTACTAACAAGCCGCATTGCAATTGGGCACTCTACGACCCTGCCTGTTGGTACAATGAGCCAAGATAAGAAGTAATGCGGTACCTCTTTGTCCCGGGATGAGCACAGGGAGTTGGGACAATTAGGCACTCCCTGATTGCACCTGGAACTCCTGCTGCAATCACAGTGAGTTGAAGTGAT
>VZSC01002764.1:366485-383474 GCA_013398225.1 Steatornis caripensis | reverse complement strand
CCATTCACTGTGACAGTTGCACCTAAGCACCACTCTGACCCAATTCCCTTTCACAATCCCTTCAGACAGTAAGTAACAGAGTGAATCTTGCCATCAAATTCTGTAAAGTCGCACTTTTTTACAAACTCATATTAAAAATCACCTTTCCCTCATATCTTTGGTGGTGATTCTTTGAGTGACCGTTAAACCTTAACCACTCTCCCCTGTCACACCACCCTCAATTTCACCATCTGTGAAGTGAAGGCAATGATACCAACTTTCTTTCTCAGATGCCTAGTATTGTTTTATAAAGACTATTATAATTTGACTTGTATCCATTCTAGATTTAAGAATAGAAATAGTAGCACTATTGGTTGTCCCTAAAGGCAATATAAATATTTCTCCCTACCAAACGTGGAGAAGACGTTATAGTAGTAAAGACCATGTAACCTGAAAATTAACTTTTAGTTATAATAAAAACTTCCCTCTTTCCCCTGCCAAAAATTTTGATCCAGACTTTTTCAGCACAGGTGATCTGACTAGTTTTAGAGTACATCTGACTGATTTTACAGCATCTTTAGAGCACCTGGGTACGGGTGAAGATAACTTCTCCCTCACTGGTGAGTTAGTAGCCTTGGTAAATGCCTGGTCTGGGCAAATGGAGTAGGAGGCAAAAAGTCTTGTGGACCAGATGTGCCTCACAAATGGCCAGTTAGACCACTTCAAGAAAAGACTAGTGCTGGATGTTGGATGCTGACATCAAGACCAGTTCAGCTTCATGCTGCAATTATTTGAACAGTGTTACGAATGATCGCCACATTTCCAGATAAACTGCAAATCTGATGAGTGAGAATAACCACTTTGAATAATGGATTGTCTGTTTTTGACCTGGACCTAATGATTTATGCATTCAAGGCTCAAAGCTTCCCCTTACGGTTAAAGAACAAGAAGGAAACATGGAAATGAAGGAACAAGAGGAGTTCTGTGGGGAGCAACACTGGTAGCAGGGCCAGCTCTGCTTGTTGAGCTAAACGGAGCTTAAAATCTAATAAAAGCCAGTGGGCAACATCAAAGGGAACAAGAGGAAAAACAGAAGTAAACAATGATGAAAACTGTATGTTCCGTATTTCCCAACATGCCTGTCAAAACAAGCCCATAAATTGATCCATTTTGGTAGTGAAAAATCTGATCCAGTTATACAGATGGCTTGATCACTAGCGTTTGCCAAGCCTGCTCCCAGCCCAAGGAGAGCAACATGTAGCTCAATGTTGCAATGAGGTTATGTCAGTCTTGCAGGCAGTTGCTCTCATTTACTTTTCCTCCTCCCAGTTGCCAAGTGTCTTTGGAAACCCACTTACTGAACTCTGAAATGCTCCCTTCGTGCCATCATTCAAATTATGTATTGTCTTTACCAGACTGTACCCAGTGCCCTTCCAGTACTCTGTTTAGCAATTGTAATGCAGCACTATAAAGGACATCCA
This sequence comes from Steatornis caripensis, assembly GCA_013398225.1. Taxonomy (NCBI): domain Eukaryota; kingdom Metazoa; phylum Chordata; class Aves; order Caprimulgiformes; family Steatornithidae; genus Steatornis; species Steatornis caripensis. The sequence goes on along the minus strand of VZSC01002764.1, from coordinate 382,014 downwards.
GTCAGCCCTGTCAGATTAGTTCAATTGAATCATTTTCTGCAAAGATGAAGAATAATCTATAGTACAGAAATAGGCCTGACATTGGGAATTGCACTCCTTAAACCTAAATGTCAGTCTAATTCCCAGTGAAATCTTAAGTAAGGTAGGATTCAATCCACCTAAAATTTGTGTAAATCGGGACACAGGCAATGAAGGCCAGTTTGACCATTTTTAAGAGTGCTGATCACTGCACTAAAACTACAAGGCATTTCTCTATAGCCTGAAAGTTGCCTGAGTGCTTAACTACAGTCATCCTGGCAGTATCAGTAAGCATAAGTAAGTATCAGTCTTTGGAGGTAAGTGCCACTCTCACACCCAGCCTCTCTTTTGCTATCCAAACTCAAGAACAGTGGCTTCTCCACTCCATCTATTTCCTCCGGAGAAGGTTCAAAAGTTTGTCTACACCTGTGTTCAGCTTGAATAGTATTGATTCCACACCTCAACCAGAGGAAGGCAGAACCTGAACCCAGCACCTAGGACTTTTGAGTGGGAAACTGTTTTTATTTAGACTAATATTAACTTTAAAAACACTTTCAATGTTTACTAATGTAAAATGAACACATGCTCAAAAACTAAGTTTGGACCAGCAGTCTTCCTTCCTCCTGAGTGCTGCAAGCTGAATCATGGTCTTTCTTGCGTGTTGTCTGTCTTCCTCTGTTGTTTTTATGCCTGAAGATGAATAGCTGGGCCTTCAAGAGGATGATGGACAGTACTGTTGCTCAGGGCGGGTACACAGAGCCCTGTTCTAGGATGTGGGAGTTAAAACTGCTTAGACTAACTTTAGTAAGATCCATTCTATCTCCTGCTTCACTTTCTAACCCCTGCAGTAATAAGCAGAAGACAGGCAGAAGGCACTACACAAAGTGCCTTTCCTGATATGTGCACTAGACACACTGGATCCCAGAATATCACACCTGTTTGGCATGTCCAAGTGGGACATGGGAAGATAGCTTGCAGTCTGGGCTGTCTTCTGGAGTCTTCCAAAGTCCCTTCTAATCAGTGGAAAAAAGGAGGTGCCTGAATCCCCCTGTGTGGGTATGTCTTCACTTATCTCTTGGGTAGTTCAATAATGTCAGAAGAAATGGATGACATGCCCATCCTTAGGGAAGACGTGCAGCATTCAGCGTCTCTCTTTGGCACCTAAATAAGGCAGTGTGGTTTTCACACAAAGGAAACATGCATTCCATAGTTTGAAATAATTATTTAAGAAAGTTCCACCGGGCCATTTCTCAATAATGTCTCTGTGCATTGACATCAAGTTGACTTCCTTTCATTGACCGGGCGATGGTATAACTTCCTTAAGATGCAGCACAGTCTCCTTAGTACTGCAGATAGAAAACTAAATGTTAAAAAAAAAAATCAGAAATATGGGTCTGGAATACCATATGGAATGCTTTAGAGAGTCAAATAAAGAGGTAACCCTTAGCTGATGACTAGTTTTTTCTGGCTGGTAAAACCATTTGGCAGTAGCATGGGCTGCAGGCAAACTCCCTGCTGACAGGAAGCTGGGAGGAGCAGCCCAGCCAGTTCCAGCATAAGCTCCCACCCTCAGTCCACACCTGGAAAAGAGCAGGTCACAGGGCTCAGGCTGAGGCACGAGACTCTCAGATGTATGGAGGTATTTCAGAGCTTCTTTAAAATGATTTACAGATATGCCAGGAACTGTTTGCTTATTATTTGCTCTAACGGATACAAAATATTAAATCCAGTAGAGGGCATCTATTTGAGCAGGTAACAGTAGCTTCAACACTTTTAAACGCCCACCTTCATGGGTCAGTATCAGGCCTGATTCCTTTCACAGTGTACCTACACTCTCAGTGCGTTGCTTGGCATGGAAATGCAGAGGAGCAAGAATGCTAGGACTTGTGCACTGCCTCTCCATGGGCAAGGGGCTTGTGCATACCAGCTATGACTGCTCTGCCTGCTAAAAGCAGTCAAGATAAAAGGCTAAAGAGGGCAAGAGTGATTTCCTGCTCCTGCTGCTGCGATCAAGAAGGAGTGAGAAGAGCAATTGCTGAAGGAAGCACATGCCCAGGAGTACGTACTAACCCCAGACCTTGAGTCAGTTCTCAGCAGCAGCCACCTGCACAAGACTGGAGGCTATTTTAAACCGCTTTGGACATGCTACTGCCTGATCTTCTTAAGACAGCAGTAAATACAGCAGAGTCCAAAAACAAGACCTAAGAAATAAAATAAAATCCAAGATAGTTCTGGAAAAGTTCTCAAGGAGGGTCAGAGAAGTGGTCAGCTGAGATACATCTCTGTGAGGACCACCTAAGGAGCAGTCTGGGAAAACCAAGGCTGGGACAAAGACAAACCTTATGTTTTGTTTTGGGTTTGGTTTTTTTTTTTTTTCCCCCTTGGGCACTACTGTGTTCACATAGCTAAAATTCAAGAAAGAATGATGTTGAAAAAGTTGTCCAATAACAGTACTCAACATCAGCTCAATCCCTGAGGAAAAACTTAAAAGGTGTGAGAGTTGGTATGAAATTGCCGGTATTCAGGCAGTTGTCCACAGCCCAGTCAAAAAGTAGCAAAACACCCATATTCATTCCCAGGAGTACTCGGGACACTTGACCAAATAAATGAGAATATTGTACACGAAAAGATCAGATTCCAACTGACTCAGTATCTGACTCCAGTGGTCAGATACAACAATAGTCCATTTTATCCTTACATGAACCTCATGAAATACATGAACGTCGTGTTTCCAGACTGGGATTATAATCTCAGTCATGCACTCTATTTCCATGCACACCTGCTGCACTGCAGCCTAGGCAAAGAACAGACAGAGATCAGAAATCAATCCCTCTTGCCTTATAACCTGCAGCAAGAGCACTCCTTCTAAAACTAAATATATAAGATTATGGTACAATTAGTTAATGTGATTATGTATATGTTCATTACTTATAAAAATCTCTCTTTTAAAAAAAAACCCCTCCTGCTAAACTCTTGACCTCAGTGATATGTATTAGACTAATTTGTGTTTTAAAAATACACAGCAGGGAAATGGGCCACCTACTTCAGGATTTGCATGCCTTCTTTTAAATTTTCAAGTCTGAAAATATATGGCCCGGTACCAAGGGTGGTATCTAAATAAAGTAAATCTTTTCTTCAAAATTTTCCACAGCCTCAGAGCCCAGACTATGAGGAGTTTTTAGAATACCTTTTTTTTTTTTCCCCCTGAGGACTATTTTTGTTAATGTCTATTATTTTGTCACACTTATTCCAGCGGAATTTCATCTACCATTGTGCTCCTTAATCCCTCAATGTATTTAAATCCATGTGGAATTTTTCTAAATCCTCCATAGTTCTTCCTAACAGAGACAATTTGCCCATGGGGTACCACTAATCTCTCTCCACACTGAGAAGCAGCAGTTCATGACGAATCTTTCTCTCCTATCTCATAACCAGTTCTTAATCCGCAGTGACATCCTGGCCCTTGCTCTCTGACTCACTCTCCTTAAAGTTGGTATGAAGAGCATCCCGTTTATCTCCTGTTGATTTGAAGGGTAGGTACAACTTGTGGTTTTGCTGCAACAGCAGCTTTTCCCGTGGGAGAGTCTGATGCATCTCATCAGAAGGTGCTTCACTCCTGAGGGTCTTCCAGGCATGGTGCTGCTGCGATGGAGAATAGAGGATCCCTGGCACTGTCTTCTGGAGGCTGAGGCTCAGCGGCCTTCAGATATAAACAGCCAAGTTTTATATTGTGAATAGTAGCTTACTGTTGATGCGGTCTCACAGTCAGTGACCAAAGCACTTCTTCATCTCAGAGGAGTTGAAAACAGTACTAAGAAATCTTTTATTTTAAGAACACAGTTCAATCTTTTTCCTTTTCTCTTTTTTCTTTTTTCTTCTTTTTTTTTTTACTAAGATTAGTAAATATTTTAACATGTAACATAATAGGAAACCTAGTTACTGAAGTAGGAAACAGAAGGATGTGAATCTCTTTGTGTGCAAATTTCAGTAGTAACTGAACTATGGAAGAGCTGCTGATGCCATCATGGTAAGCAGATGTAGCTTTACCAAGGTTCCTCAACAGATTTTCAGTCCCCTCTTCCCACTGACTTCTGTCTCCTGGGAACTGGCTTCACAGCACTTTCTAGCACACGAACACCACTCTTCTCTGACCTGAAAGGTCACTTACCAAACCGGGCTGATTTAGCTGCTAGCTACCAACATCTGAGCCACACACCCTGCGATCCAGAGGAAAGATGTTAGCTACACACGCCTCACGGAAGGATGGAGCACTCCTGCCATCTTAGGTAGCATGTGGCATGTCAAGAGTAGACACGGCAACACAGTGACATGACTCTTCCATTCTCATCAGGTTGGCAACCACCAGTTGAATCCAGCTATTGAATCCAGGCTTCTTCAACTCCTACTTATCTTTTTCTAGACAAAAAGGAAGTTTCACCCGTCACAAAAGAGATGCATATTATCCATGCAATGGAGAAGCAACTGAGACATTAGAGCAGTTTGCTCCAGGTCACACAGGAGGCAAATGGCATAGCAAGGACTACTGGGAACATTTTAACATCAAAGTAATTTATAGTGTTGCCACTCAATTCTTTCTGAGTCTACCAAGCCTAAAAAAAACATTTAGACACCAAAATTGTATTTATTTCTCTAGTCTGGAAGTGCTCCTGAGAGTAACTTATCTGATAATCTATAATGAAAGTCCTGGGCAGTGATGCTTCAAGTCCATGGCATTACAACAGCCTGCCTTGTCTGTCTGAGTTTGAATCTTTTGTCTGTGCTTCAGTGTGTTTTCACACATCTCAAAGCACACGTCCTCAGGAAAAACTTAGAGAATGAATGTATTTCAGCACTAAAAGGATTTCATTTGGTTTGAAGGTGGATTGTACCTTAAATTCAGTTAAATAATGATTAATTTTGTAAATGGTTCATTTTTATTCAGGTTTCGTGAAAGCAACCAAGTAACTTCTTAGCACAGAGCTACTCTCCAGACTGTTTGAGAGCTGTCTGACTTTACAGCACTGTTATCATAATCATTTTAAGGACACTGCAATTTTATTGCATTGGGCTGCAGCTGTATCTTTCATGCTTGTTTCCTCAAAGGTTTTTATTAGCCATAAAACCTTTTTAAGCTTACTTCTGTTTTGACAGCTCAGCAAATTCCCACTTTCCATAATTTTTCCCTCTTTTCCCACCACCAGCAAGTGTGAATTTAAAACTCTTAACACCGACATATTTGAGTCCAGGCCAATTCGTAACACAGATGACACTTGGTAAAAATCAACGGCAGTGGTCAGGCTATGAAGGTCACAGCAGATAACAGCATCATAGAAACAAGAGAGCGATAGAGAAGTCAAGAAGGATGAACTCTCTAGAGTCATAATGGAAGTGTGACACTATGCCCGTCTGTACTTGCATGACTTCAAACACACACTACCTCCAGCTGTGTTAATAGCAACAAATTCATACAGATGCTTTGTCGCTAGCAGAAGCATGGAAATAATGGCAATAATCTGTGCCATAATTGTGATAGCCTCCTTTCTGAGGCTGGAATGGACCCCACCAAAGTACTCCCTAATGCACTTTAAGCTGAATGTTAGAACAGCACTGGAGTCTCCACTTGTCATGAACCCTGAATCTCTGATGCAGAAAAGGCTTTGAAAACTCAAAATTGTTCTTTCATATCAAATTCCTCTTTCATAGAAATAATTAATAAATGAGATTGAGGGCAACTGATGATATACATTTTAATGAAGAGCATCCCGTTTATCTCCTGTTGTGTTCGGACTTCTCATTCTTTCCCTTCCTTCAAGGTAGCTTAAAGCCCAGACCAATTTATAATGCAAATGGTTTAAATTAAAAACTACAAAGAATATCCAACAGCCTACTGTTAAAAGAAAGAAGTTAAAGAAACAGAAAAAATTCTGTAAGAGATCGAAACTTTAAAGATTTTAAAACTGACTTTTTATGAAAATCATTCTCCACACTATTAAGAAATTTACTCAAAATTTATTTCTATAGCAGATATACCTAGTCTTTAGATTGTGGTATGCTTTCTTCAAACAAGTGCCAGTGGAAAGCTAGAATATCTACTTGAAAGAAAAATTAAAATATTTTCTCTGTTACGATTTATTCTCTGTGTTCTGAATTAGTCCTCACTGATTTTCTATTTATGAAATTTCCTTTGTGTGAAATAAAAATTATTTAGATTGAGATTAAAATTATTTCATTCTAATTTTTCATTGTCAGGTGTTTACAATGCATACACATTATCTGAGTTCAAAAATTCCAAAAAATTTTAAGGTGTGAAAATTAAATTATGGCATTTTTATATCTGCACTTTGCAGGACCAGGCAGAACAGCACTGATGAAAAAGTACTGGTGGATAATAGACCAAATTATGATTTAGTTTGATGCATTCCCAGGAATCTTGATCTTTGGCTTTCTCCTCACTCGTTTAAAAAACTTAAAATTCATCATGGTTTTGTAATGAACCACATAGTAATTGCCCAAAAAACACTGTGATACACTGAAAGTATTGACCATATGGTATTATGAAATATTGCAGCATCTCAGGGTTTTAATGACTACCACTGTTTATAAAAATCAAAGCACAACTCAGAGGCCCATTCCTAGTTCACGGATATTTAACATGCAGCCTCAGCAATTAAAGGTCTATAGCCTGGAAACAGCAGAGTAACCAGAACCCGCTGGTTACAACGGAGAGGTTGTGGTGTGCCTGCACTAGCTGCTCTCCCCAAAGAGTCATCGTGCAATATTCAAACAAGGGATGCTAACGTGGCACAGAAGGCATGGAAAGGTGGAAATGGGAACGTCTGGGAGTGTCTCTTCTAGGAAAGCAGACCAATAGCCATATCTGTTCATCTAAGTGGAGACACACAAAGTAAGCTAGTCCTTGTGGCACTAGTGGGGACTCCAGGCACACTCCTACAACTACCCATTGCCTTTCATCAATTCAAGGGACCAGAGTGATTCTCTTGCCATTTCTATTGCCAGTGTGACAGATTGGCTGGTCACTAGCTACATTAATTCAAAATTTTACTCTGGATGTCCTTCTAGAGGTAAAAATGCAGACCTGGTCCCTATAGAAAGGAGAAGAAAACATCTGGGGAAGTGAAGCCCTAAGAGGAGGGAAAGACGGATCCTTGGAAGGATTCTTCTCTTGTAAAGTGATCTACATCAGCAGGCAAGAGTCATGTTCCGGGATAATATATTTCAACAGATTTTGGCAGCACACAGACTATCACCTTATCTCTGCACATACAACAGATAAGAAGAAATTCAAAATATTCAAAGCTGAACTCATACTGAAGAAAAACCCACCAGTATTTATTGTGCTCTATGGCAAAGCTACAGTAACTGCTGTTTTTCTGTTATTTTCTTGTGCGTGAATAAGAAGCATGAAGTCTCAGTTTCCTATGGGAATATATAACATCAAAATCAAGGCACTGAAGCAGTAATGTGGGGGATATGATCTCTGTCACATTTCTAAACATTACAAGGAAACGAGGATTAAAGAGTGAAAAAATATTTTACGTCTAGAAAACTCTAGGGAGTGTGAATAATTACATGAGAAGAGTTAGCCAAGGACAATTCTAGGCTTACATCTCTCCACCAGTCATGGTGCTGAGACACAATGACAGAATTTTCTCATTTGGGTGAAGAGTAAAGTTATGTTACCAGAAGCAAAATTTTTGGCTTTAAAATCAATGATGGACACTTACAGAACTTATTTATACACAAGTAGAGACTGCTAGAGAAAGTGACAAAGTGAAGGGTAAAAATTTTACATTGGGCTTCTTTTTTAATGTGAGCAAAGCTGTCCCTTGCTGATTTTAACAGACCTTAGTAGCAGACCTTTTCTGTTTGATGCATGTTTATAAGCTCATTTAGTTTTTAAGCTAGTTGTAGAAGTTAAGAATATGAACAAATCTTTTTTCCCTTGATAAAGTGCACTTGCAGGTAAAATAACAATTTCAAAGAGGACATTGTGCTATGCAGAGAAGGTCAAATCAGTGTTTCTGTCTGTATATATGTATTAAAGGACAAGAACATTTTGTTATTATTTTCTAAAAAATAGCTGAAAATCCTCATGCAATACAAGAGCTCAGCTTCCAAGAAACATCAAGACAACAAAGGAAAATAAAACCTATCAGCCCTGTTTCTTTGCTGTAGATATTGTGATTCATTGCCTCTTATTTATTTTAAATTTCATTGTTAAATGCTATCAAAATGTGCTAAATATTTTAATCTGGTAGGGCAAACAAATGATGAAGATCATAAAAATACAATTCTTTAATGACTTGCCTTGGCAAACAGAAAACTTGGGGAATAAAACAAGAGTTCTGTACGACCAAGGTTCAGGGTCCTAACCTGAACACCTTCCAGCAGAAAGTAATCATTATATGCAAAGTAGTATCATTTATCACCTTTGTAAAGGTGGAGAAATAATATTAAGCATTTGGAATTAACCTAACCCTTCAGCACATTAAATGGGCCAGACTAATCATATTCTATAGTAATTTTTTACTATGAACACAAGATCCGTTTTCAACTACTTCACAGCATCTGAGCAGAATACCAGCTACCTTAAATTAAATGCATAGAAATGCATGTATGATCCAATTAAGTTAACATGTTGTGAACAGATTTACAGCCTATATGATTTTACATAGACAGTCTGGAATTGAGAATTAACATACGACAAAACACAAAATATCCAGGAATTAACTAATACAACAATGCCAGAAGCTGGCTCACAAGCTGCCATAGAGCTGTCTGTGATCTTGTATTTATTTATACGAAAAACTTCAAGAACATGCTTTCTGATAAATCACAAAACCGGACAGGTTCCTCTGCACTGAGTGTCCAAGCATGGCTTCAGAAAATCATGAGTTGATTTTGAAGCTTCAAAGCCTATGATAAGCAGTGAAAAGAGATTAACTTTGTACTCTCAAACTATGATTTTTCTTAGTGCATTTAGGTCGAACTACTCAATCTTGTCTTTAAGAAAGTGCATATCACTATTTAAGCTGCTGAGCATGCAGCAGCTTGCATTTAGTTTTATTATTTATTATATTATTTAGTTTTATTGGAGGTGGTAAGAACTACATGCTCTGGAAAGGCAGGCTTTGGGTTTCCTCATGAGGGACTCAGGAGGCGAAAGGTTGTTTAAATGTTTTCATAGTAGGATCTTGGCCCTCAGTTTAGAGACTATCCTGACAGACAAATGGGAGTGTTGGTATTATTTCCAACTAAAAAAGTTTTACATACTTGCAGAACCAGAAGTGCAGAAAACAGGCAGAGTACCTTGGTGCAAAGGCAAAGACTTCTCTGATTCGAGAGCTCACATTGGTGTATCTCCACTATAACAGAGGTATTTTATAACTACGGCCAAAGTAGCATACAAATGAAAATAAGATCCTGAAGACAACTTTGTTTTATAAGATTACTTTAGAATTTCAGAGCTAAAATTAGTAGAAACTGTTCAAAGCAATTACACCTAGAAAGAAACAAACCTCTTTCACACAAATCCCACAGTGGTAGAATACCAATTTTTTGAAGGAGAAAAAAGTAAACAAAGTAACTCACCCAATTTGATTGGTTTCTCAGCATAATAAAGTGCTGAAGAAGCACAGTGGTGGATTTGCTGGACAATTTTCTACACTGAAACTGTCAATTCATTCCAAAGCTTAGCACTGATGGATAGTATGGATTGGTATGGATTGCACTGCTCCAACCATCTGAAAGGTCACTCAACAAACACAGCAGGAGTGACCTATTGTTCTTGCCAATCAGACTGCCGTTTTGACAAGTCTTTAAACTACCACAAATCTTTTCTTCAAGTATTACATGGAAATGTTTATCTTTGCTTTGTGGCACAATTAAAAGCTGGCATCTTAGGAGTTCACTGAAGCAATCTTAATATCTCCTTGGGTCACGCTTGCAGAGCCATGGAAGCCTGAGAATCTAATAGTGAATGGATCACCCCTGACATCTGCCAACTATACCACTGAGTATAATCTTTTCAGTTCCATTTTCAGATCAGAAGGTGAAAAGAACTCAAGCTATTACCCCCAGTGTACAAATATGTTGGACTACTTCCCTTTCTCACCAGAAGACCACTGTTTCAGCTGTAAAAATGAAGTTTCGAAGCTCAAAAAAATCGTGGCCAATAAAAAATGATGGATTGAAACTATGACTTATTGCTTTATGGGGGGAAGAAGAAAAACATACAAAGATAGCAGTATTGGAAAATAAATAAGTAGTTCTCATTACATTTTGTCATTTTGCATGCACAAGTTAAGAGTGGATTTAAAAACCCCACCTAAATCATATTTTTAGGTTTATAATCTTAAATGTGCTAATTGCTGCAAGAAAGATGCTTCACATATGAATTTGTCTAACACCCAGCCTGTTAGAAAGATGTACTTCATGTCTACCTTTAGGTCCAGTTTCCTCTCTATTTAAAATAGAGAACTTTAAAAAAGAATGAAGTGTTAAACACAAAATCATAGAATCATTTAGGCTGGAGAAAATCTCCAAAATCATAGAGTTCAACGACAAAATAGCTAAGATCAGTTATGAAATAAATTTCCTGAGTATTTACAGATTATAATCACCTCTCAAACATGAGTAAATTTAGACTGGCACATTAAAGATCTGACTAGGAATAGTTCCAGCACCTTTACTTCACTATACGAATATAACATGGCTGTAAAGTTATGTACGGATGTGTAGCATGCACCTAAGCTATTTATTAACACTATTTACTGCAAACAGTCAGTAGAATTTTGACTACAAAAACTTAGTGATACAGGAAGCTTAGTAAAGAAACGTTCCTTAAGTGCACATTCAAACTTCTCTTCTGTGCAGTGATAGTTAACAAACACCCCTTTCTCTATCCTGTCTCCCTCAAGAAAAAATACAATTACAGCAACATTCATGAAAACAGGTCCTTACTGAAACTCTCAGCTACACTGATCCAATTGCTCTCTGAGGCCACTTTATGCACTAAAGAGATGGCTGTGGGAAATACTAGTACAGATCCCTCAACTGCTGCAGAAAGCATTTCACTGTTCCTGCAGAGTGGACAAGTCCACTTTTAGCATGTGGAATCTCCTGAGTAGGCTTTGCTATTCCTATAAATTTCCAGAATATTTGAATTTTGCTTTGCAAAATATGAGGGTTTCATTTTACTCTTACATTTCGGATAGGTTGATTCAAAACAAACAAGTTTAATGACAAGAAAAAAATTAAAACAGTATATTTTGGAGTTGAAATGCTGAGGAGGGTCAAATCCCTGAAGAGTTAGAAGTCACTGGCTAAGAACCCTGAACCTAAATCTGTTTGCTGCAGGTTGAATGCAATGTAATCCTGGTAGAAAAGCATTTTTCTTTAGTTCAACTCAATCAGCTAGTTCTCTTTATCAATTAACTCATTCTAGATTAGAAACTGAAAAAAAAAAAAGCATGAAAGCTTGTCTTTTTCTCTACGGTGACTTTAGAGAAGATGACATCTAGTTGTACTCAAAGTGCTAAGAATATAACGAGGAGTTATCAGTTAGGTTTCCTGAATACAGATAGTATGTGCTTTGTGTAATGAGCTGGTTACCATTAAAAATAAAATTTTGATAAACAATAATTTTTAATTCAAACCATTTGAAGTAGTTTCATCTAACTCATTGCAATTTTTTTCTTAAAGTTTCTAAACATTTTTAACAACATCCTGATGTTTATCTGAAAGCATCTTGCCAAAAAGTTACGAAAAATGTAATCATCTAGTATAAAAGCACTTTTTGTTTTTCTGGTATTGAAAATGCGAAAGAAGCTGAAATAATCTATGCTAAATTATATTTGTGTATATGGAGTCCTCAGTCCTCTAGGACCAAGAACATTTGGACAAGTAAGTTTCATTGAATAATAATAGACATAATACAGGGAAAACCCATTAGTGGGGGACTAGCTAGGAAGGAAGCCAGATAAGATGACACAGTGAAGAATCTACACACTGTGAAGACTGAAAGTCAGAACGTCACCTAAGCTTTTAGAGAATTTATAAGCCAAATAAGTCTGGATAGTCAGGGGAGATGATATCATTAAGATCCTGTTGAATATAAAGGTGCCTTCCAGACTAATGTGACTTAAAAGGCTTGGGCGAAGTAGCACTGAGCTGGAGAAAAACTAGCTTCTACTGCTTCACATAGCATTTGCAGGCAAGAACCCAGAGGTGTGGTTAAACTAGGGTATGCTATCAATTTCTGGTAGATTGGTTTCAAAAACACAGAAGGAGACCCCTGAGTGCCCCCTTGGCAAAAAGCAAACAGAAATGTAACCTACTTGAAGGACTAAGGCACGACCTATACAAAAAACTGGAAGAAAACTCTGTAATAACTAGCTTTCTCCTGGAGGAGGTTCTTGAGAATAGTGAGCCTGCTATAGGAACCAGTCAATGGACATGAACGTTACAGGAAAACAACTGAAAAGCGTAATTCCAAAAGCAGTTTAAAACCAGTTATTGAAATCCAAAGCACTTGGTCATTAAATAACAATTAACAGTGGTTATTGACACACAGACAGGTCAACAGAAGTATCAGGACCTCAAATCATTTGGGACTTCTCTTAAAGCAAGTACTCCAAAACTCCCAAAAGGTCTTTTCTAAACTCTAGAGCTGGGTTTCTTTAGAAAGTAAATAAAATTTAACATTAAAACGGTAAAAATAAAACTCAGAATGAGACAAGATAGCAATGCAAGGATTTGTTAACACAATCCTCGTCTCTGCTGTGTCCTCACAAGGAGAGCCCTTTCCTTCAGCATCCCTCATTCCAGTAACTAAGTAACTGTTACTTTCTGCAGGGTAACATCTGAGTCAGTATGAAATATATTCTTTCCATCATCTTTGAGGATTGGGTGTTTGTTCCCTGCTTTTTGAGAAGTCTCTTTCTGTCTCTGTCTGCCTCTGATGTTTGCAGGCTGCCGAGCCTCAGCTTTCACTCTCCTCTCTTCTGCCTGTCCCTCCATGCACCACATAAAATCTCCTCCCCGCAAATGGCATCCTTTCTTCATGATCCCATCTTTCTCAAGTGTAGCCCCTGGGAGAGGGTGAACAAGAAGCTGTCGTCTGATACTCAGCCACATGCATTTCAAAGCAACACAGTGTGGTAAAAACAAGAATCCTCCACAATCCTATTGTGGCCTCGATCCCATTAATAAGTTTGAGAAGGCCAAACGAGGCAATCCATGCTACAGAAGTTTCAGTTTCTCTATAATGCTCTGCAGAGGTTTGTAAGCCCATCCTAGAAACATCTAATTTCTCACAGAAGATGAGTCGGGGCCGCTAACCAAATACAACATTGCTCTCACAGAGGGGGAAAGATGTAAAAGTGCACACGTGGTTCTAAACTCCCAAATATTCCTATAATAAACTGTGTATCACCAGGGGGAAAAATCCGTCTTTTGAAAATATAGTATTAAATGTCAAATTCATTAGTGACATGACCTGAAATCATTAGGTCTTTCTTTCTAAACTAGCTGCATATGTGATGCTTGGATTCCTATATGTGTTATTTTCAGATCAAAATGAAACCACTGAGAAAATATTGTGCTTCATTATTGTGTGTCATCTTTTGAAAGAATGACTCAGGCATTGATATTTAGGCTACTTTCAAGTCAAATATTTAAAGCCCACATCCTAACCATAAGCACACTTACTGACATATTGGAAGGTCACTGAAACATGAGAAGATAGAGAGAGGTCTAAGCAAAAGACCTACAGAGTAAATATCTTCCGCCTTGGAGGAAAAGCAACCGTAAGAAAATGGAACTGTTTTCTTGTATTTTCATCAAAGTACCGAACAGGTTCCAAACAGTTTCAGACGTATTAAAAATCAGGCTTGCGGCATTTACCTCTTGTACATTCATATTTCATTAGGTGCAATGACTTTATCTTTTCTTCAGTTAAAAATGTCATTCAAATTGGCTGCTGTACTTACTCTTTCACTGTCACAATATAGCCGTATTCTTTCTCCTCAGAAGACTTCACTTCAAGTTGTAATCCTTGCCCCATATTTTTCTGAGGCTTTTCATAGGAGTTTGCATCCTGCATTAAGGTATTCTTAATCCAGTAGTGGGCCCCGCTTGGGTCTTTGGAGTCAGATTCACTATTTTTTCCAGCTGTTAGTTCCCTTGAGAAAGTCTCACTTTTTACATTTTCCACACCAACATTTATTTCTTCTGAGGAAGAGTCAGTGTCTTCAGATTTCTTGGTTTCTGTCTTAGTAGATTCTTCAGGTATAACATCTTTAGGCATATTTTCAGGTAATGCATTCTCATTCAAGAAGTTAACTAGTTTTGCAGCGTTCTCCTGTATTAAAAAAATATTATCATTTTTAAAACTGAATATGGGAATGTTATACTGAACCAAACCTGGATATCATCTTTCAAACTCGTATTGATATGGTAGAGTCTATTCATACAAATGTCGCATGGTCGTTTTCTTAATTTCTTTATGCTGTCAGACTATGTAAGAACATAATGTTTATTCAGTAATATTAAAAGAGCATTAAATTATGCCACTGTATTTTTCAACGGTTTTAATAAGGGCAAAGAAATTCTATAGTTGACAGTTACTTTCTTCTTCAAATATCACAGGATTTAGATAGCCTTTTCTCTGTCTTGACCAGCTAAGGAGAAAATGCTGATGGTACTTTCATAGTGTTCATTTTCATGTCTGTGTTTTTAAGTATTGATGAGAATAAAACTTTGTTATCAAATAAGTTAATGAAAAGGAGAAAGAATAGAAATACCCATCGATATGCCTAAGTGTTAGGACTAGAAACACACATGCCTCTTGAGTCTCACAAGTCGTAACATAGGAAAGGGAACGGACATTATGTGATGAATTATATTTCACTTACTGATCTGTAGAAATCGTGACAAACTGTTTGTGAGTGATCCACTAAGCTAAACATGATCACAGTAAAAAAAATCCGTCTAATAAATCATAATAATAAGCAAATGAACAAAAGTCAAAGCACATGCCTGGAACAATTCGTTAGCTAGTTTCATTATATAAGTTTATTGCAGCCAAGCATTTGGGAGGAAATGACGGCTAATGTGCTCTGTGTCACAATACATTCCTTTCTATCACATCTCCTATTCAAACTGTCACTAAGAAAACTACACATGCGATTCTCTGTAAGTCTATTACGAGTGCAGCCCTTCCTTCCTTGAAGAATGTCATGTGAGCAGTTAAAGCTCCTGCCACATTGCTCACTTGCGTGTTTTCCTTGCTTGGTAGAAGGGCAGTTAGTAAAGAGATTTTTCTGTGAACACAAGAGGGTTTGGCCATTTATGAATCTTGCTGTGTTAGCTTTTGATAGAGTATATAGCAGGAGAAGTTTCATGGCAGTTTTTAAAAATACTTCTTTGAGATTTTTCTGCTGAATGCAACCCAGAAAAAGAAAGATTAATATACCTAAAAAATGGCTGA
>VZSC01002764.1:322878-354172 GCA_013398225.1 Steatornis caripensis | reverse complement strand
TCTGCTCAGTACCTTCTGGATTGTTCTACCAGTCAACTTCTTTTGTCTAATCCTGTATTAGATGCAGCACAGAGCTGAGCTCATATGACTGCACCCCATGCTTCCCCATTTTTGAACAGTTCTGTGGTTTACAGAGTGCAAGACAGAAACAGCCCACAAGTATACAAAATTTCTGAAGCACCAGAGAGATTGGACAAAAGTTAAAAGCAGAAAGAGATGGTGCAGTCAGCCTGGCAAATCTGATTCCAAACCATCATCACTCCAATAGAAAGCGTTTTAAACCAGGATTATGCTGGTGTCTGTCCCCATCAATTTCTGATGAGACTTATTAAGTGGCTCAAAAGTACAAAGGAAACCATATTATTTACTACTCAAACACTTCGTAATTTTATGCCTATGCAAGACTTAAAAGTTAATGCAATGGAAGAAGAAGTTCCTACAGGGCACATTATGTACGTGAAGTCAAAGCAGTACAACCCAATGAATTGTGAAACATGTTACTCCTTCCGAGTGTTAAGCATTTTTTTCCCTGTTGGCTCCTACCAGGAAAGGTGAAGTGGAACAGCTGGAAGATAATGAAACCAGCATGTGCCTAGTTTGTTTTGAGTCTAGCAACAAAATTGTCTAACCTGTGCAAGAGACTTGCAGTGCCACCTGGATTTGATTTTACATTATAGTTCATTCCTTGAAACCTGTTATCTCTGGGCACCATACCAAGAATGCTTTCATTTCTGAGCATCCTTTCGATTGCAAGCATTACCTTTCCTCTGCTACAACTTTGACATTTCAGTGCATTCTTCTCTTTAAAAAAAAACAAAGCAACCAACCAAACCAAAATAAATCAAAGAACGTTCAACTTTATGGATGATAGTAACTACAGAAGGGATTCAAAGGAACCCTCTACATATCACTGAAATCCATCGGGATAGTGGTGACTACAGTGTAACAGATCCATCTGCTTGGCAATGGCTGAGGATCAATTCTTTCATTTTTCAGGCATTCTGAACCACTGGAATAACATCGATGGTTAGATTAGTTCAAAGAAACAAAAAAGTGAATGAGTGTTATTTTCTAAACTCTACCTGATCCCCAGCCATGATGTGAAGACCCATCTTGTCCTACAAAGCAGCACTTAAAATGTATCACAGTATCCCATGAGATGTCACACTCCATCTTCATTGAAATATTGGTCAAACTATTACGTACAAAAGAAATCAGGATCTGGTCACAGTTAAGTAGCATTAGCAAAAGAAGATGAAAATCCAGCAAATGGGTTGTTTGTCATAGAACGTCCAGTCAAAAGCAGCTGTAACTCCACCTTCTTGTATGACTCTGTGACGTCCATATAATTGACAGACTCGTCCCCTCTCTGTTCTGCGCCAGAATTCACTTCAGAGTTAGTTTCTGCATATAACTTTAAATTTTACCCATAGTTCTTGACTTTCTAGTTAAACACAGAGAAATGGAACAAAACCAGGCATTTCTATATTACCTATATATAGTGTGGGATGCATGCATAAAACCAGATTTGACAGCAAAGACATACCCATAATTACATGCTGTTTATAAAATGCTTTGAAAATATAACAAGTTACATAAATGCCTTCTCTTCCCAAGTGCCATATATTTCTGCATGCATATGGAAGGTGGGTTGAAGAATGTGGGTAGATGTTTGCAGGGAAAGAGTAGTTAGAATGGTGAACATTATTACTGTATTATGGTAGAAAGATATAAATATACCAATAGCAGGAGATATATCAGAACGTCCAATTATGGGATTTTTTTTTCCTCAAAAATGCTCAGTGAACATGAAGGAAACTTCAGATAAGTTAAAATAAGTAAATATCAACTTTACCATCTACTGCACTCAGAGGGTCCTTTGGATCATTCTGGGAAGCAGATTTATGATTCAGCATCTCAGGTGTTGGCCCCAGCACTCCAGACGCAGGCCTTGGCTGGAACAGCTTCTTCATTTTAAGATCTTCTGCTTTGCCTTTGGCAAAAGTTCCATCAAAAGGACTGACTTGTGAAGAGTAGAATCTATCAGCATAAACGTGAGACCCTTTAGTCCTGCTATGAGAGCTTTTATCATTGCTTTGTGCTGACAAGTTCTGAGTGATGTACGTATGCAGCGCAGCCCTCAGAGTTTTTTGGTCAAGCCCCATTTCTGACTCTGGTGAGAACTTGTCTGGTTGAGGTTGGCTGAAGGTCCTCCCACGGAGATTTTCAGCATGCTGCTGACGGGATATTGACGCTTGGGCCAAAGGAGGTGCTCTTTCTTTGGGTTTTTGCATCATGTAGTACCTGATAGGATCATTATAGATGTAGCTCTAGAGAGAGTAGAAGGTGGAAAAAAGGACCGGGTCATTATTGCTTTGCAATTTTTGTTATGCAGGAATCACAGACACAATCCTTTCTACCAATCAGGAAAACAATAATTAGAATTGGCAATGCGTAGGTAGACTGCAAACCCCAAACTGGTAAGTTTGTTGTAAAGAGACAACTACCACTTTCATACCAATTTTGTGAAACAGTTTATTAGATTATTAAAAAGAGATCAGAGAGACAATGATAATATCCAAACTTGATGTTAACTATGTATGCAGTCTTTGCTAAAGAAAATTTAGTAAATCTACTTTCCCTCTGCTTTTTGCTAGACTTCTAGGAATATTTTTTTTCAGGTTACTTACCAAAAACTGGCAATTCAAAATAAAAGGCCATTTTTTAAAGTACACTGAGGGAACTAAACAATTATTTTGTATATATATATTTTTCTAATTTAAAAAATCAAAGACTTCATTACTCTCTAATTTTTTCACTAAATTAGATCTTTAATTAATATGTTCTTTGACAGCATAAAGAGATGCAAAAGCACCTATTAAATTGGTTATGAATGCCTTGATTATTTTTAAGTAAAACATCTCAGCAAATTAATCAAGAAAGTATAAAATGTTTAAATCATGCTAACCCCATGTTTTCATTGAAAAAGTGCTGGAAAAGTGTAAAATTTGAGCTGGCACTAGGTTTTTCTGTTTGTTTCAGATTTTCACAGACGCATCAGCTGGGAATCTAGCTTTGCAAGACAACATCTGCTTTCATTGACCATTTTATTTTTTTATGATGAAATGTAGTTTTGAGGAAAAATTCTAAATCCCCCTTAAGTACTTTGAACCTCTATCCAGCACATAAAAAAATAAACTCATTAATTAGCATTACATTTACTATAATTTAATCCCAGAGACATTTTTTGTTATGATCACAACCTGAAGGCAGGATTTTTTGTTTTTAACAGACCAGTTCTATCCTCCCAAATAATTTCAAAAAGGCCTTTTTCTTCACTCCCTGCTAAATGCCAATTTGAACAGAGAGGTTTACTTATATTCAGAATTATTCCAGTTAGATTCTTTGTTTATAATACCTTCAAGACACTTTGCTGGAGTTGCATCCCATACTGTATGTATGTTGAAGAATGGGTCCTGCTTCTCAGCTGTGGTTTCTTTGTTAAATTGTCGTACAAGCTACATTACAACTTGGGAAACTTAGGACAGGTATTATTTCAGCTCTCATTGCTATAAATTATAGCAGATCACTGGTGTCTCTGTGCACTGATAACACAGTAGTTTAGGACAGAACAAGCTGCAAAATACATACAGATTGCAGAGACTATACACACCTGAGGAGAGCAACTAGTAGCATTTGGCCAGAAAAATCATTATTTATACATTTCCTAATGAACTTTTACGAGTAAAATAAGTAAGGCTGATAAGCTATTCCAGCGGTGAATAAAAACTTTTAGATTTTATCTAGTTCTTTATTTATGGACAATAATTTTCCTCTCCATCTGAACAATTTTATTTCTCCTGATATAACAGTCAGTTGATTTTATAATATATATTCATAACCCTTGCTTTCCAAGAGGGTTATCCTCCCCCTGAGAAATGATTGAAGAGGTTCAATCCATGATTCCATATAATGATTTGTAGATTTATGGCTTATGCAACTTTATTACAAAAAAAAGGGCGCTTTGGCTTGTGATTGACCAGCGCAAGGCTTTTGACTTCTGCAGGTGGTCTTTAGCATAGAAACGTGTTTTGTTAATGCCAAGAAATTGGACTAGAGTAAAACAGTGTCAAAGCATACAGAGCTAGAGATCAAGCAGGTTTATGTATGAAATATTTTAATGTCCCCTGGGAACTGTATCAAACAACAGCAATGTAGCTCTGGTTCAGTGCACCAGCTGCAGGGTACGCACTGCTCTGATCAACACCAAGAGGGAAGCCAGTCGTCAAAATACAAGTTGAACGCTGTGTACATACTTAATAGAAAACCCTACATTGTGTGTATTTATCTCTCAATTTCAATGGGTCTTTGTATGGGGTAATTAACTCTTTAATGATACTCACTCCCTAGAAGGAACTGCAGAGGATGACACAAAGCAGTCCCAGACACACCAAGTAGTTTACAGAGAATTCACGTAAACCACCATCTTCCTTTCCCACCCCTGTACTCCCTACCTTGTCACCTTTTGAAGGCCCTTCCAGGGACAATGTAAGGAAGAACAGGGAGCTAGGAAAGGGAGAAACACAACGGGGGGAAGAGGACCTTACCCGTTCAGCCATGGAGAGCCATTAAATCAGCTCAATCCAGTTTGTGTAANCCCCTGTACTCCCTACCTTGTCACCTTTTGAAGGCCCTTCCGGGGACAATGTAAGGAAGAACAGGGAGCTAGGAAAGGGAGAAACACAACGGGGGGAAGAGGACCTTACCCGTTCAGCCATGGAGAGCCATTAAATCAGCTCAATCCAGTTTGTGTAACTATACCCTAAACTGGATCTCTGCCCTACATCCAGATGCCTCTTTTGCCTCTAAAGTTTTACGAATAAATCAAGCCTTAGGGGGAGGAAAACTGCTAGACACTCTCAAACTACTCGTGAAAGACGAGTGTCAGGAGATGTGGACTGGTTTTTGATGAGCTATTTAACAAGTTCAAATATCCTTTAACACTAACAGATCTGTGACTTCCTGCTCTTGCAGACAACGCGCACATCAAGAAAGAAAACACAATGAAAACACCAAGTGATTGTACACAAACTGGATATAAGCAAGTGCCAGTCCTGGGCTCAGAATTGCACCTCTATCAAGAAGGGGCAGCCTCTCAGCAGCTTGACAGGTCACACTTCGCGTAGTAAGGGATGAAATATTTAAAGTTCTAATTAAAGTACAGCACCGACAGCTCAGCTGTCTTCACAGAGCACTCGGATACCAGCCCATCTGACGTAGCTTGGTCTGACTTAATTAAAGGGGTCTCACAGCTATATGGCAATCCTCAACTTGGAGGAGAAAAAATCCACTTCCTCGACCACCCCTTCCACTGTCCTACACAAAACACAGCAACAAAAATATACGTGCCAACTGAACTACACAAGGTGAAATCCAAGTAAAATTGCAGCACGGGTAAATACAACCCTAGACTATGGGTTTGTGCTAAGTGGCATGGGAAAAAACCACACAGTATTTTACAGAAAAAGATAGGAGAAAAATATCTGTTATCCGCAGTTTAGAATCCAGTGACAATTTACATTCACAGTGCAGAATACTGTGATAATCTTATTTGAAGTGGTTTTGCAATCTGACCTCTTGAACATGGAAATTGGTAGTTTAACTTACTCCAAAGTTAAATGACATAATCCATGGTCAGTGAAAAGAATAATCTGTAAATTCCTTTGCTGGTGCCTTTGGAGAAGCTGCTGACATTATAGAGAAGCAGAGGGAAACAGGAAGCAGGACAAATTTTAAAATAAAATTAATTTCTAGATTGATTAAACCAGATTTATATAAAGAACTGCCAGTAACTGGGGGGGAAGACATTCAATGAAATGCGTGGAACTAAGAAAGAATACTCTAGTTACTATATAACTTGTTTATACTGAATAGGGTTAGAATACAGGTCCCTATTACTATCAGGAATGGATTTTCTTAATAGATAAGATACTGTTCAATTATCTCGTGTCACTGATACAGCATCTTTAAAAAGTACTCTGAATTGCTAAAAATCTGACTTTCAAAAAAATTTTATTTCTCGATTTGTACAAGGTTTTCCTCTTCTTCACTACCTTTCAAATAAGTTATCTCAATAATTCACACATCATCAACCCCCACACACACTAACCTTTCTGAACACGGAATTGTTAGGGCAGCGTCTTGTATGGTTTAGGTATATAAGTAATTGACATTTTCTGCATCAAAGTTCACAGAAGGGCACATTAAATTACACCTTGCAGATGGACTGTGTGATAGTCTACAGACTACATGTTTTCTTTAAAAAAAAAAAAGAATTAAAAAAGGGGAAAGGATTAGATGCATACAACCCAAAGCTTTTCAATTTATCCACTAAGAGGTAGATTGATTTGAATATTTCACCCAAGTGCAGAAAGAATGGAATTAAATTTATGACAAAATACTTCCCTTCTTGATGATGCATTTGCTAAATCTTGAAGGCAGATAGAGGTAACAAAAAACACCTTAGGAATGCATAAAGACAAAATGTTCCTTCCTCAATTCCATTTAGCTTTTTGTGGGTTTTTTGTATTTTCAGATATTAATGTTTGCTACCACCTAAATTTGGTTGGACCATGATTCCACCTACGATACTTAGTTTACTGTGCCTATTTGAGATAGCGGCAGTATGGTCTCTAAAATTAGAAAAGAAAAACACAACAAACTCCGGAACCAGGCCCTCCCTTACCAACGATGGGATAAAATAAAAGTTTTCAAAGGCTACCAAAAATTAAATTACCTCATCCTTTAACTCACTGTGTGGAGTAAAAGAAGCCTAGCTTTTTCTACCAGAAGCAGTCTACATATTTTGCAAACCACACACGCTTGCCCCATGTAAACTCACTACATGGGAAATACATGTATTCATGCGAACCCCTAACTACACAGGAGCACAAGCACTACTGCCTCGTTGCTAGATCGGAGTTCAGGCTGTGAATTTGTACACCTCAATTTACCTTTACCTTGAGAGAAATACAGCCAACAACAAAACCTGAGGGCCAAATGGGTGTCATGGAGTGTATTACAGTGCAAAATTCGGAGCTAAGCAAGCAGTACAGCTGTGTCCATAGCGTGTCACAGCTGAAGTAGCCAAACCTATGCTAAAAGAGTCTTAATTCTTTCTGCTGGTGAGCTGCTGTTCCCATACAGTGCTGAACTGTCAGGAGGATATCTTAGCAGGCTTCCAGCTAGCTTCAAGCTAGCTGAAAGTGGAAAACTCTGCTTTACACACCTCTGCATGCTGTAGACATGGTGTTACACACTCTGCACCAAATTCCATTTTAAGTTTATCTGAAAATAATATGTAAAGTCAATTAAAAAATTCAATTTTCTGAGCAATAGTGGAGCAAAAGCCTTTTCTACGAACTGATAATGACCTTTTCATATACTGTAGATAATGGTATTGTACCATGCAATAAATCACCGCATAAAAACCAAGAACTTGGAAAACTAATTCAGAACCCAGAAACTGCTAAAGAGGCCATACCAATGCCCCTTGAAGTGATGGGATAGCATCAGGCCATGGTCTTTTGACACATTCACAGGCTAAAGGCAATGGGCAGCATCACAGTCATCTCATCTGACCTACTATTTCACTTATAATTTCTGTGACTATCTCCTATTTTCTTTCTGAGAATTACAACAGCTTTGAAACAATTTAAGAACTACATTAGAGAAGTAAAGACGGCAAAGACTGTTAATTAACACCCTGTAGCCTGCAATGTCAAAAGCTCGATCAAGCAAAAGAGGTCCTCAGAGTCTCCTTTGATCAAAACTAGTGCTGACTTTGCTTCCTAATTCAGTTGTGGAACTGCAGCGTCACAGGACTGTCTGGGTTCTGACTGTGTATCATTCAACAGACTACGTTGCTCGTTGACAGAAATTTGATTGTGAGCAGCATATTCTACCACTCTTAAAAAAACAACCCTCCAAAACAAACGAAAAAAGAGAGAGGATAAATACGTTGGTTTCTTTCATGTATAAGTTACTATTTAAAAAATTCACATTTAAGTCTCAGATGTTCCCAGCCATTCTTGGTCTCCTTTGGGGTGTTCTTAGCTGCATGCCTACCCTTCAACTTTCTCCAACAGACTCTCCTGCACAAATAATTTTTATCATTAGTTGCTCTTTCTTGTACTGCTGAGGAACTCGTTAGCTTTAGTCTTCGTAACTAGCTGCTGGTTGTTCTCTCTGTTTCTGACAAATCTCCATCCTATGGGTTAAACCAAAGTTTCCTTTGGTGTAGGAGTAGTGCTGGATTCTCTTTCTTCAGCATTCATCATTAGCTCATCATAAATAAAAAATGTCGTTTTACACGTCAGGTTACACGATAACCTGGCTTGTCTCCACACGTAAAGGATGAAATGTGTGAAGAGAAAAATGACGAGTGGATGAACCCAAATAACCTGATCGATGCCAAGAGCCTCAGCTCCTCCTCAGGCCATCACAGTGAGCCATCAGCCACGATGCCCAGGAGTGCCACCCACCAGGTGGGTCAATGGGAGAAGCTCTCCACCCTGCAGATTGAAGGGTTTACTGCACACAGGGGTGTGGGACTCTTTATGGGATGCCCAGAAGACCATCTTATCCTTGTACAAGGCATATTATGGGATGTTTAGAGAAAAGACCGGAGAGGGAGGGATCAAGGTGGCTTAGGAAACAGCTGTGGGAAACAGTAGGAAAAGGGAACAAAAGGAACTAGTAGCATCTAAGCAGGCTGGCCAGTGTAGTTGTCTGACCATGCCTTGCATCTGATTGCCACGGTCTATCCTGTCTTCTCAATAAACTCCATTTCTAACTGGTTTTCTCTGTGAGAAGTTCTCTATTCTGTGTGCGTGTGTGTGTGTGTATGGCGGTATGAGTGCCACAACCAGAGTTGCACCATGGGTCCTGTGGTGCCTGTTGGCAGTACCTGCTCACCTGACTACTGGCTAGATATGAGGACATGGAGTTGAAGCAGCTTCATGTCTGTCAGGCTACCGGGTTCAGCTGCTCCCTAACATTACTAATAGGAACCAAAAAGTGTCAGTCATTCCCCACTGGATGGTAGAAATTGTGCAGCATGGCCATCAGTGCTGATAGATATAGCAGGGTTTATCAGCTTTTCTTGTCGGAGAACAGTTTGCTCATATGTCAATAAGTCTGTTACTTAAGGTTTCAGTGAATAATGTTTAAACACATTTTCTGTAGGCATATGCTGGTATATTGAGCTAACTCATTATCTAAAGATGATTTACACAGAAACATGAAGATCTTCATCTGCCAAAAGTTGAGCAGATTAGCACCAATTCAATATACTTATAACTCTAACATATGAATCTAGAGACTACTTTTACCCAAAGAAATGCAAGTGGATAGAGATCTGCAGGATCCATGTCTATAACATTGATTTACAATCTCATTGAAAGCAACCAACCATTTCCTGGACAATTAGTAGAGGTAAGGTGAGGTTTTATTCCCCCCTCATGAAAAAAAATTTTTGCTCTGTCCTGAAATGTATACACCAGAACACTAATACAGAGGTTTAAGTTAAGAGTTTAAATTTTTGTGAATTCTGTCCTCTCATTTGGTAAGTGCGATCTAAAAGAAATATTGAATACACTTTAAAATTTGTACCAGCCCCACCATCTTCTATTTACTAAGCCCAGTGTACTGAAGCATAGTGAGTAAGTATTTGTAAGACAAATAGCAAGTCTGTAGGAGAAAGGACAGAAACAAAAACTCCAAACACGGAATTTGGCAAAAAAAAAGTTGAAGGGGTGGGAAGGGATCTGAAGAAGCAGCAAGTCTTATTGTCCAGTCAGTATTTGAGATTTTAAAACTATCAACCCATGTTTCATCTGGAAATTACTAGAAATTAATGAATTGGTCTTTTAAATAAGCCTCCAGGCCTACACACATCATTTATAATATAATTTCTACAGCACTCATATCTTCAAATTGCTGTATAAATAATTAATCTTTACAAGATTACAAATCTTTACAAGCTATGTGATAAGGGAAATTATGATTTCTATGTTAAGATGTGGAAATTCTGTCACTACATCGTACATAAACTGATAGGTTGTAGGTAAAGGCAGATGATAGGTCTAAGACTTGAAGAGCACAGTATCTTGGCACTAGAATCTTCACTTGCCAAATTATTAAATTCAAAAATTAAATCACAGACCACATTACACTGCCAAACTGTGTATTTATGCTGCAAACCAGCTGACTGTAATTTTACTAGGACTTGCAGTCATGATTCTGTTAGATCTTCAAATGTACGGGTACTAGTCCTCACGGAAAAAAAAATTACTGTCTACACCAGATTCATGCAGCATGGCCAACAGGATAGAATTTGCCACGTCTAAGTTTATATATTTAAATTAGAATGGATCGTTCATAACTTGGAAATTTCTTTTTTCTCTCCACTGATCATAAAATGGCTTTAGGCTGAGTTGCACCAATACAAACATCTGTATTTAGTCAAAAAAATTCTGTTCCAGTGCTTCTGTGGTTTTGGGGTTTTGTTGTTTTTTGAGGTTGGGTTTTTATGTTTTGGTTTTTTAAGAGAACTTTAATTTTTCTATTTTACTGAAAAGAGGCATGGAGGGGAGAATGATCCAAGAGATGAAATATTTACTTGAGATTTGAGGCTTAACTTTTATTCTACAAGCTACCAAAAATTTCTTTCATGACCTCAGAAAAGCTATCTTATCTGTCTGTGAAATAGGGGTCTTAGTTCTTCCGTACTTTGTAATGGCATTAGGTAAATAAATATGTCAATGGTTGTGAGACGTTCAGATATTGCTCCAATGGTTGTTGCATAGATATGCCAATAGACGGGTAACTCTGTAGCTTTAGGGAGACACTCCTTTATCAATTATTTCTGATATTTTTATGAAAGTTTCTATGCACAGGATGAATTACGTTTTTCTTACTTATACGTAATGCCATATATGTAAAATATTAAATTTTACATTTATATAAACAGAGTTTAAATGCATAGGTTGCAGAAAAATTTTTGGCTTTTCAACAGTCAGCCATCAAATCAATTTCTGAATATCTTCATTCAGTGCTGTATTTTAATCAGTGTTAGATAAATAACAGTCCCACTTTTTTGAATTAAAGCTCCAGATTAAAATAAGCAATGACTGCATAATTTCTTACTAGTTAATCACACTAATTATTATTTGCAGATAAGTTCAAAGTACATCTTCGAGCACTTGTGCACTCAGATTTGCTGAAATAAATAATAATTCTTTTTAATAATTATCAAACATCCTAATTCTTTCAGATCAATTACAAAGCATCAAACAATTCATTTTTCAACCCAGCAAAGCTATGAGTACCCTTCCTGAACGTGAAAGCAAAAAACTGGTGAAAGGTTCTCTCTTGTATCAAGGACCAAAATACAAGCTTTACCAAATGCCCTGTCTAATCTTTGTATCCTTCCAGATTCCAGCAAACTGACTTTGTCACAGAAGTTTTTATTTGCCCCTTGTCCCCTTTCAGCACCATAGTACTGCCAATCTAACAAGCAGCCATACCCCTCTGCCACTAACCAGACACTTTATCTGTTTCTTTTTCCCACCATGATTCTGCAAAGACCTTTAAATTTTAGTGACTTCTTTTATACAAAGATTTTGTTTTTTTCCAAACTCTTTGCTTTAAAACTTAAGAGACTACCTGAGGCACGGAGATTTCTGCAATCACAATATTTATACATAAAGTTTACCTGGAAAATGAATGAAAGTAACTAAAACCCAAAGAAATAGAAAAAGTAGAAAATGGATTTTCATCCATTTTCCCTGAAGACTCCGAGATAATAGATTTTCTCACTTCCTGCCTACATTATGTAGTAGGGCCCGAATGGCACACCAGCCTGAAGAAGACCTTAGCAGCAGTAGCACTCATGTCTGAAGATCTCAGAGGCCAAGTCAGGGGGAAGGAAAAAGAGCAATAACAAGCATCTTCTAGCCCTAAAACCCTAAACCGTAAATGAGACCCCTGCAACAAGAAATGCAGCACTAGCATAAGCGTAGCAGTCAACTTCCTTATACCCACAGCCTAGAAGGTTTCCCAGAGGAGCTGATGGAGTGTCCAGCCCCAGAGTGGAGCTGGGAGATGAGAAGAGCAAAAAAAAGGGTGCCCAGCTATGTGGTGTTATGCACACGATCGCTGCGTGCTATTCTCACTGTGTCGGAAATGAACGCAGCGCAGTGCTACGTTACCAAAGCAGTGCACTCTTGCCAGCCGGAGGCATTAAAAAATTCACAAGTCAGGCTACCAGAAGGCAAGAGAATATGTAAAAACGATAGCTAGATCAAGAAAAAAGCAAGCAGTTCCAGCTAGAAAGGATAGCTAGTTCAAGGAAAAAACAAGAGTTCCACATGACTTGGTTTTATTTTCTTCCTTATTTTGAGACTTTTAAGTATCTTTGGGTCACATTTCAATTCTTTTCTCCTTCTGTTATGACTAAAAAATTATTCTTGGCCAGACAAAAGCAGTATAATTGCAATTTCATGTAACTAGTCAACAGCAGGCATGCGGACTTTTAAAAAATCTATACCGTAAGATCGTTCCTCACGGCTTTGGCTAATGGCTGGCCAAAAGTAGGCAACAGGAGTATTTGTTTCCATACTGATCGTTTTGGCTGCCACTCTTCTTCGCTTTGTTGTAGCAGCCGCTGCGGACATAACTATTTTTTTCTTTTTCCACCTCCTTTATTTCAAGATTTCCTCAAGGCTTCCCACATGCCCCTGCTATGCAAACACTAACACAGAGCTCACCAGCAGGGCTGCCAGCAGCAGCAAAGCAAGCGAGCTCTCCTTTTACAGCTGACTAGTTTTAGTAAGATCAGGTATGTGCTGGCCTTTCAAACCCAACAAAACTCTGCTGCTCAGTTACTGTAGGAATGTCAGTAGTGTAGTGTTTTTTTCAGGGTTTGGGGATTTTTTCCTGGAAGAAAGGGGTTTGCTCTAACTTGAGGGAAGGGCAGGAGCATTCACATGTGATTCGAAGCCTCTGCATTTCGTGCCTCAGTAGATAAGATAAACCAGGCTTTCTCATTATACATAACTGCCTGTCTCTGCACTATTTTCCATACTAAGTCCAGGTTTGGTAGAAAAGAATCACAAGTACTGATAATGCAGCATTTTGTGAATGGCAAAACCTTCATTAAGCCCAAGTCGGGGAAAAAACCAAAACCAAACCACTAGCTAATGCTTAAGTAACAAATGCCACCAAGTGCCCATTTTTTGAACAACTCTTGTTAGCTGAACTAAAGTGAAATGTTTTTTTCAAGTGTAATCCTCAGGAAACAGACCCATCAAATCTTCTGATTTACTGCTATTTATCCACCGGCAGAGTCATTATCACCTGGCTAGATTATAGCCTGCAGTAGATACCGTCTACACACTGAGAAAAAATTCTAAGTTAGTGATGAACTTCAAATACCACTCAAAGAAGCTCTTGCAATGAATGTTAGACATTATAGGAATTTTAGACCATCACATGATTTCAGTTTAACAGTGTTACTACTGTCAATGTTGTATCGAGCCTCAAGCTGACTGTTGTTTGAACAAGGGAAATAGGAAAAGAGTTACCTGTCTAAGGTTTTATTTTACAACTTTATGCGTAACTATATGAGTGCTCTCTACTTGGTAATGTTGAACTTCTGTAGTTTTACTCTGATAATACATGTGAAAGACAGTAGGAAAACTGAACACCAAAAATTTGTAAAACAGTTTGATTGAAAATATTTAAGTTAAGATACTAACTAACACTTTTGGAGTATAAGAAATACTTTAAATTCTCTTTGACTCTTTTCTTCCTTTCTTTTACTGTTGGCCAGAGTTCTGTGATCACTGTTTTGGAACAAATCACAATTCCCTTAGGAAGTCTGCCTAGAAGCACTACGTTTCTGCAAGATTCAGCTATACTTCATAGCAGGTGAGGTATCAAAGCAATCAGAGCAGTGCTACATCTCCCACTCTCTGACACCAAGAATGAAGTGACAGAGGTAAATATACACTTGAAAGAAGATTTTTTGCCCTTTTTAAGAAGGGCAAAGGACCAAAAGCTGCAATACTAAGTTTAAGTAGGGTAATATACCTCTGTCTTACTCTTATTTTTAATCAAAGTGCAAGAAAGTTACAAAGATAAAATCTTGCTATAATTATTTAATGTATGTTCATAATTTATCCATATATGAAATACGAAAATAAGGTGTCAAGATTTTGTTGAAGCATACAATCAAAGTGCATGAGATAGACATTTTCAATTTCAAGTGGTATGACCATTTCAAACGCAGCTCCTGCAGTTACTTTCCTTCCTACTCTTTTCCAATCATTACATTTTACTTTTTTTTCTGTTTCCTGGAATAGCAAAAATCCTGGTTTCTCTGTTGTTTAAATGTTATTCCATTAATGACCCAATGAATCAAGGTACAAACACAGTGTCCCTCTTCTTTCTTTTTAAAGAATAGCAGTTGCATTTGATTTGCAGAGGACGGGAAAACATCTCCAGGATCATTTAAAATTCATGACCAATTACTGATTTTTAAGATACTTTTCCTTTTTTTTCTTTTCATTTTAAATTATAGGTAACACGTCTGACTCAATGTCTATTGTTTTAACATGCTCCTTAGTAAACAGAAATGTACAGTTTGCTCCTATACGTGCTTCATTTCCAGATTTTCTCCTCTTTATCCCACTCCCCCAGGCTTCAGAGTACCCATCTCCATGGCAACACTCGATAA
The DNA here is from genome assembly GCA_013398225.1 of Steatornis caripensis. Taxonomy (NCBI): domain Eukaryota; kingdom Metazoa; phylum Chordata; class Aves; order Caprimulgiformes; family Steatornithidae; genus Steatornis; species Steatornis caripensis. Next base: position 339,372 of record VZSC01002764.1, on the reverse strand, counting down.
GGTTGGTGGGTAGTGTTATCACAGCAGGCTTCCCCACAGAAGGTCTCAGCTGTATGGATTATTTATGAACTTGCATGACAGCACTAGACCCACTGAAATACTCCTTGAGCAAGTTTTCTTGTCTCTGAAAGCCAGTGATTCAAAGCAGGGCATCCTCATTCCAGTCAGTGCCCGTGAGCAGTGAGTGAAGTACCACGAAGGTGGTCACTCATCCACCCCCAAAGCTGCCTTGCCACCGCCTGCAAGTTTCCCTTACCCCAGGCGAACCCCTTAATGACATATGCCGTAAATAATATGTTACATATGCCAATCAGTGAAATTGGAAACTTGCAGCTGCTGACAAGAACAGTAACATTTCGGTTATACCATGACTAAATAGTTGATGCAACTGATACTGTTGTTGGGAGTCGCTATTGCAGATACAGCGCAGAAAAAAGTAGCAGTTTGGCTTTGACACTATACTTGCTTTGCGTGATTTTTTCCCTAAAACTGCAGTATATATTTTAGCTAAGGTTGTTGCATTTACACTGTATTCATGCAAATAGCACATACCAATTTTTTGAAAGGATCGCTATGATAGCAGCCTATTTCTTTAAAGTAATAGAACATTTTGGATAAACACACTTTTTGAGCAAAAGAATAGGGCTGTAAGGGCCTGTCATATGCAACCCCTTCATCCAATCATTTTTATAAATTTATCAAGCTCCATCTTAAAAGAAGAATGATTTTCTCTTGGGAAAAAAATGGTTTAGTTCTCAAACAGATATTTCTGTGTTATTTTAACATAGCAAATACTCAAGAATTAATGAGTGTGATTTATACATATATTTATAATATATACATATGAACCTTAATTGATCATTATAGGCTTCCTCATGATCAATAAGAAGTCGGAAATGATGAGGCACAATTTATCAGATCCATTATCAAAATCTGCTGAAAGATTGTATTAGCTGTACTCCAAGCATCATAAACACCAGTAAGAATTCACAGAGTAGTTCGATCAGGTTCTTAGAGAGGAGCAGTTCAGATGCCATAAGAAGGGTATCAGATCAGCCAGTGAAGATGTTACCACCTTTATCCCACTCTTCCTCCTTCCTCACATACAATCCAACCCTAATTAAGGTAAAATGATTAGAAGAGCACTATCATTTACAATGATGAAGCCGACCCGATTCTTCTGGACAGAACTTGGTTAGTACGGTTATGATAATTGAAGGAGGCAGTAAGAAACAATGTCCGGTGTCAGGACAGAATGTAAAATTGGAAAATAAGGAGAATTCAGAGAAGGAAGCCAAAATCACAGAATGTAGGAATCATGTTAGAAATACTACCTTGACAGAAGCTCCGTCGTTTGTCTTCCTTGGATATAAATTTGTAGCTGCAGACTGGGAGAGAATACCAAGATATTTAAGATATTGCTGAAGAGACTCGGCCAAGTTCACATCATTTTCCAGATCGTAACTTCTTTCATTATCTGCTTTCTGTCCCAAAGTCCTGCACAGCAAAAGCAAGGAAAAGAAAGTTACCAGCCTGTACAATGTACAAAGTACCCAACTGAAAATGCACTGTTTTATACTGCAAACCACTGAAGTTACTTCCATACAGAACAAAAAAGTCACTCAAAAGCTTAGCAACGACAAAAGTATAGAAAATTCAATGTTTCAGCAACAGCAACCAAAAAATCTTGCACTATTAACAATTAATTGCATGGATCAAAGTTAATGATCCAACAGTAAATCAAATAAAATGCCTACATCAAGGCATATTCAGAAGAAAAGAAAATGCTTGTAAAAAGAAAATATGTGTGATTAAATTGCACCCCAAAGAAATATGAGATAGTTCTAAGATTTTAAAAAAATGCTGGATGATGATGAGATTCGCATAAACTTGGCCCTGCACCGATTTACAGACTACAGTGAGACTATTGGATACGCAGAAATTACTGAGCAAGGCGGCTTCAGCAAAAGGCTTAAAAACGGAGTAAAGAGATGGAAAAAGGATCTGTTCTGATCTTCTCATGTGCCTAGGATTCACAGAACAGCAGTGTTTCCTGGCTAATTTAGGCAGGTCTTGGTGATATTTGAAAGAAAGGCTAAAAATGTGATTAAACAACAGCAGTGTAGAGGTGCATACATGGGATTTATCGCTGTGTGCAATGAATCTGAATTATTGCCGGCTCTCCTCATCTATCTCAACAATATGTCAATGATGATGATAATTTAAATGTCAACACCAGTAAGTATTTCATTCTCTGTGCAGGAAAGTGGAGAAGGGGTTCCCAGTCTGCTTCCTTTTCTGTGAGTGACACCTTGTTTTGAGGGAAATCACCTTTTTGGTGTCACCACTTCCTACCCACGTGCCCACACACTTCTTCAGTGAAGAACAATTCCAGGTGGAAGAGCTTTCCAGCTCAGGGAGATAAAGCATCATTTGACTTTCAAAAACTCTGCACCACTGTAAGCAAAATTTTATTCTACCAGCCCATGTCATGGTGCTTATTTGGGGGCAAAGCTTGAGAGAGTACCATTATCTCATTTCCCAGATCTTGAGATTAATTACATTACTTTATGCACAAAGTAACAGACTTCCTTCCATGCTCGCAGTTATATCAAATGTGTGTCCCGACTAATTTAATGTCAGTAATTGTAATTAATAATCTAATTTGCTGTGGTGGCACTGCAACTAACAGTGCTCACAGGGTTACTCACTTTGAAACACCAGAAAAACCCTCTGGCTCTCCCCAGCGTAAAACAACCAGCTACCAATCAGGCACACAAACTCTAGGAAAATGAAGGCTTACTGCATAGAGCACTAATAATTATATATTTCCTACAAAACCTAGTGCTTTAGAAGCTTTTCTGTGGAAATATCTAAATCACCGCATCCCAGCTATTATGCTTTTCTAGAATGTTCTCAATTAATAGATACCACACTTTTAAAAATAAAGTTTCTCCCTTTTAAATGCTGTGAGAATTTTATTACTGACTTAATGATGGTTTTATTATAGAAATAATGCTGTACCCCATTTCATACATAGAAGATTGCTAGAAACGTTTGTGGTTTTGCCTAATTGCACCAATGAACACAACTGACATTTATTCCCTGTGTGCAGAATGGACTTTTTTCCTTTATCTTGGATCCTCTTTAGAGAGTGGGGTTTTTTTAAAATTTAATAAGGGCCCAGGAAATACCACGTACACTTCAGTTAGCCACCAGAGAAAGAACTTTCATCTTGAAATCAAGCTCCTAGTTTCAGCATTTCTTTTAAGATGAAATCCACGTTTTCGGTTCCATCAGGTTTCATATGCACTAATTTAGCCTAAGTCAATTTACCTTTCAAGTGTCTGAGTCTATTTTCTTGTTCTCACTAGCTCTGTGGGGATTAATGACTCATTAGTATGACTTCATATTGTCTTACTACACACGTTACCCTTAATAAAAGCTCTTCCTGCCATAATGTTTCTTTGATAATTAGATACCTACACTAAGTTGCTTTGTTAATTTAATATTATCTGATAAGATTTTAGCAAGCACATTGAACACACTGAGCATATAGCAAACTTTATCAGAATCTGCAAGACGTCAGAGAAAAAGTTCCTACTGTTCTCTGACCTACAGAATATATAGCAAATGGACAACCAGACAAATCAATTAATGCTTTAATCTGTCGGCACCTAAGACAATGCTTTCAGAAGCACAGCTTGGTAACGTCAGAAAATCTATCCACAACAGGAACTGCTGTAAGTGGAAGACATTTGAAATTCTGATCTTCCTAAAGTGTCAATATACAAAATGGGCTATTTTTGTTAATGTGTAATGCTAGCTAAAAATGCAAAACAGCTCAAACCTGATCACAACAGGAACTCCTAAAAGTGATCATCTGGTCTCAGTCTAAAAACTAAATTATTTTTTATATCTTCTTATGCACTTTATTTTTATATAACTATGAATCTGGAACACTGCAGAATATAGTCTTGACCTCGTGGAAATCTAGCCTATTTTACCTCACTCTCATGAATAAAAGTTTTAGATACAGTCTTTCTAAAAAAAAAAAAAAATCCCTCAGAAGATATTCCAAATAATTTCTGATACCATGGACAGAGAGTAATCCATACAGTAATGGTATTTTGAGTATCTAAGCAGTGAAAATACGTTTATGGATTCAACCACGTGTTGTTATGACCTTCAAGGTAATCTACAGACCAGTATCTTCTTTAGAAGTTAAGTTTCTACCTTACTGCATTCCTGAAATGTATGGTGCTGTGATTTTAAGGAATGCTTTTGAATCAGCAAATATGTATGTATTTCAGAAATACAGGGCCAAATTCTATGAATTAAACCAAAACACAGCTGAAGCCACTGGGCAGTATCAACTACACAGCATTTTTATTTCCATGAAAGGGTAACCTGGTTTTGCAGTATACACAAACCACATACTGCAGTATATGAAGATCTGAAGTCCAATTTTCAAAGTTTACCATTTTTAATATTTCTAAAATTTTATGCATTTTAAAATTTCCTTTTGGGGTTTGTGTAGTTGGGTTGCACTTGAAAGCCTGTAGGACAGAATAGACCAGGTAAAAGAGTATATTTATATCTGTGTCTGTATATGAAGATGATGTAATTGCAGGTCCTACATCAATATCACTCTATACAATTATAGATTATTTGTCTCTTGCCACCAATAACTGCTAAGACACCCCTCAGTATCTTTCAAGCTATGAGGAAAATAGGTTCTATAATGCAAAGAATAGATAGAAATGTCCCAACATTGTTTTCTGTCATTGGAACTTGCATGAATCTCTCCTTCCTGGACAAATTTTGGAACTAAAGCTGGAAATCTATGGACTTTGAAACAATTACAGTTATGTTTTGGAAGAATATGAGTTTGAAAATATAATTAGTTGCTCAGAATATCATTCAACACTTTTTTTTGTTTCTTTTTGTTCACTTGTTTCAGAATAAAGTGTCTCCTATTAATGAGCTACTGTGTAAGTCTGCCTTTTTAAACCAGTCATAAGTAGAGCTGGCTGAACAGAGACTAGACACTGCAGAAACTGGATAAAAGACCTGATATTTTGAATTCTGACATCGAAATTAAAAATAGAAGGCATATTTTTATAATACTCAGAAGAACAGGGTTGAGAGTTTTCACTCATTCTGTCTGCTGTTTTCCTTCTGGCGTTTTCAGTGCTGTTGTACAACTGGTTTCCCTTTATCATATAGACAGCGGTTTTGGTGATATGTTTAATTCAGCTTTAGTACCAATCTATTTCTCAGCTTTTGCAAACCCTCCCAAAAACCTAGCAGGCAAAAACACCATTGAAGCCTTACCTTCCTGTGTCAGATCCTTCGGATGGAAATGTATCAGGGCGTCTGTCGTAGATTTTGTGAATTGTTGAGAGTTCCTGACCAATCACATGTTGTGTATAATCATCTCGCCAGGTAAAACCTGATAAATAACAAAAAAACCAACCAAACAAACAAAAAAAGAAGCAAACCCACTATTTAATATCTTGAAAGTTTGGCAAGAATGTGTCCTATAGAATATTACATTTTTTTTCCAATATTAAAAAAAAAAGAAGCTTTGTCCAGTTGGAACCCAACAGTGAACTACAGATTCTTTTCTTCTGTATGAAATTTTGTTAATCAAATTTTCCTTACGATGGAAGGAAGACAGATGATGTAAGGAGACTTTGAAAGACTTTACGCTTCACAGAATTTTAGCTAGTTACAAACTAACTTTAGTAGATTAAAAAAGGGTTATGTTGGACAGCTACGGAAAAGAGTTATCTCACTAGCTGGTATCTATTGGTAGGTTGCTTCCCTTCTTTTCCCTTCACAGCACACTGTGCCTTCTCTGTTTTCTCCATGAAACTACACTTCTACAACATTAAGGAGCTAGTATTGCAGTGGAAATGAGTATTTTGAGTTTTTGTGCAACACATGTAGAGGTCAATTTATGTTATCTTTATACTTAAATGTTGTGACAAAGAACTTTAGAAGGGGAAAGTGCAACTACGAAGGCAAATTCCAGTGATTACTCATTAATTACATGCACTGTCAATCTCATGGTAATTATACTTGAAATAATGATATAACTCCAAACATAATTGTTACCCGATTTGGTTATTTTAGATGTTACGGTAACACTTTAGTTCATAGAACTTTCCCATACAATTATCTGTAATTATCAATAACTAAATATCACATAGTTCAAGAAAAAAATCTGCTTTTAGTCCGTGCACGGTAGAACACCACAAAACCCTGAAACGAGTGTTGATAACATTTCCAGATACATTTAACCTCCTAATATCTTCCTGTAAGAAATCACCTAAAGAAAAATCCTCTCTAGCACCAGATGGAAGGGCACGTATCTGGTTGTCAGAATCAGCCTTGGAAGGGGGATTTCTGGTTCAGTTCCTGTTTCATACTCATGTTATAAACTTCATCACCACTTGCAGTCAGCATCAGATTTGTTGGTATAGGCAGTCTCTTAGGATGGAGCTAAAGCATTATCAGTGTCAGCAGAACCCAGAAACTGGCCACTTCATTGCTTGGAAGAGTGCTTTATCCAGTGGGGTATTAAAAAAAGACCTGTATCCTTCAGATTTTTCCACTTTATTGAGTCTTTTTACTTAAGCCTGGAATTTAAAAAAAAAAATCTAAATAGGACGTTTATCCATTCTGCCAAAGCAGACAGCTCTGAGCATGCAGAAGTAAAAAATACTTCAATATATATCAAATTTTCAGCCTACAGAGGAGATACTTAAAGAAGTCAGGTATAAGATTAGATAGGCCTAGGAAGTATCCAAACTATGCTGTTGTCTGGGATTTAGACAAGTTTTAGGAAATAAAGTACCTGTTTAGGCAATTTAGGTGGACTGCATACCAAACTTCATTTTTTAAATTAATAAAAATATTAATAAACAATCTAGAACCAGTGTTAGGTACGCACAAAGATTTTAACAAACAAAAAATCTCCTTGACACCTCATGGTTCCACTCTACTTTTGCTCCTTCTTTCTCCTTTTCTTAAATAAATTGTTACTCAAGCTTATTGAGGGAACACTTCACCTGAAATCATGTTAGATGTTAATGGCTACGGTAAATGGCTCCAGACTCTCGGGAGGGGGAAGACTCTCCAAGAAGTTTTTAGATGTGATTCATCCTTCTCAAATGCAAATCTCACCTTTTCAAATGTGCCATGTAAGTAGATGGATTCAAATCATTTCGCAAATCTCAATCTAAGGCTTCACATATTCTTATGTGAAGAGATAAAAATGAGTCACCATGCACCTATGATTATTTTGGTGTACTGTTATTACAATAATTTTTACATGAAAGCTTATATATATATATATAGAGAGAGAGAGAGGTACGTTTGAGTTTACTTCTCTGCTGCCTAGCACTACTACTACTATTTGTTTTATAAATTCATGCAGAAGAAAAAACTAACATAACATCCAAGTTTAGAAGAATGTGCAACAAAAAATTTCAGCTAAAATACATATATATTAAAATAATTCACCTAGCTATTAACTTCCTAATTTATGAAGTATGTATCTAAAATCACTACAGTTTTAACTTTGTAACTCTAAGCCAACACTAGGCCTATTAAAGGTTAAAGAGTACACAATAAAGAACATAAACTTTAAAGAAAAATATACATAATTACTCTCAAGAATTTTGTTCAAATAAAAGCATGAAGAGTTCATCTGTGGTAGCTGCATACGGTCAGGAATTAATCTCTCTCAATCCTGCAGAATATGTATGGCTGCAAACAGAGCTGTCAATAGTTAGGTATTTTTTTATGCCTGCATAAAACAACGGGTTTGGTAAAAGAGTATAAGAAAACACTGCAATCCCAGTTCTTACTGGTCATAATAACAGTGTATCTTATTGTTACCTTTGGTATTTTTTTTTCTCCTGTAGCATTGTTTTAACATTTTCTCATAATGTATTTCAAACGGGTACAAGTATATCATTCTTAATACTATAAAAGAACAAAAAAGTAGAGTAAATAGATGAAAGTAAAACAGAATACTTGTTACAGAGCTTAAGAAACTAGAGGTAAGGGAATACGCCCTCTCAGCTGTATCTCCTAGCATTTCTAACTCACACAAGAGTTAGAATAAGACATGGATGAAAAATGCAAATGTTAACTAATTCAAAAATCCCCTCATCAATAAGTTAATATTGCTCTTATGCAGCTATCTCAGGAACTGCAACATCGCTAAAGTTAACCTTACGTCAATCATTTTCCAGTATTGTTTCAGTTTCAAAAAAATCTCTCCCACACACTGAGCTCAATAAAACAGCACATTCAAGAACCGTAATGCCACGCTGACAGCTGCAATCAAAATTAAGGTTGAGAAGGAGCATACGATGCCGTATGGTGACTTCCTGTGCCTTTGTCTCCACCGTCACACCTAGTGCCAGCTCCGGCCTCGCCTCCCAATTATTACAATTTTTCTCCACTTGCTGAGCAGGATCACAGCAGTGCTCTTGTACACACATTACTTCCATGTCACTAACGGGGAACGGTACCAGGGGACGCCCAGACCCTGATTAACCATCCCCCCTGCGGCAGGTCTGCCCGGGACCTGCGTCTCCCAACCGTGAATTCCCACAGATGGACAATGCCAAGGGAAGAGAGGAGTCTGATAGACACTGGAGCAATGTGAATACTATGACAACAACAGCAGCAGTAGATAAAAAATTGCTTTCAGTTGAAGAGCACTGATAGTAGTGAGACTCCATGAAAAACAGTCATTGGTAAAAATCTTCCCCACAAAATCAGCACTTTTCACTGGTGTCAAAGACCAAGGTTTAATTCTTTTTTTATTTTAATTGAAACTCCATAACCTAAATGTATGTGAAAATGGAATGCTAGTGTAGAGACAGTGAAGACAAGACATTAATACATTCAGTAAACCCAACCTGCACATCAAAATCAATCGAGTTGCTCAGATGCGACCCAGTCTTTCCTTATTATGATCAGGTATCTCCCTGGATCTTTTCTTTCCACAGTACAATTTATTATTATTATCCACAACTACAAAAATAATAACGAAAATATTATTGTCTAGGTCTCCATTATGTTCAATACCTCGCAATAACTATGTCAACAGAGAATATATGTCTAAGAATTATTTTATTTATTGAAATCAGGTAAAAAGTAAGCAGTGTAAATAGTGAAAAAAATAGTTTTCACAGATTTACACTGGTGAAGATAATATTAGCTTAGGTCACCAAAAGCAAAGTTGAAGTTGTTTTCACATTTATCATACAATTTAACTTCTACCCAGCTCAATTGGCTTTGCTGCTATACCAATTACATAGAATTATTGAAAAATAATAAAAATTCAAATATGTATTTTCTTCTCTCAGCTGCTCATTTTTTCCAAATAAAGGCATCCTTTCCTGTGTTTTTGATTCTGGTTTTCATCTTAGGAGAAACTTGATGCCTCTCCAAATACGCCTGACCACATCTTTAATACATGTAAATTACACTAGCAACTGTTGAAAACATTCATCTGCTACTTCTCTGTCTCAACTTATTCTAATTCAGAATTATTCATACAAATAATCTTCACCCCCTCTGAAAGCCTAGGCAAGAAAAACAACAACTTTTCAACTTTGCAAAGGCATTCTGGTGTAAATCAGTGGATTCCAATTTAAGTCCTTTAAAGGAACAACATTTCTCACCATGGTTTGGCTGTGCAAATCTTCCTGCTCATGCTCCTGACCCTTTTCCCAACCAGCCTGGCCAAGGCTGCGCGGGGCTCTGCGGGCAAGTCCAGCAAAACCTATGTCTGACAGGGTAATGTCATGAGGCTCTTCCAGCTCTTGTGCCAATCAAAATCCAAAATTGTTAGTTCTGCATCAATATATTGGCAACAAAATTATTTTTACATACAAAGTCCATTCAAAGTAACAGGAGATTGTTTTATATTTATATATTTTTATATATATGTATACGGCAGAAACCTATATACTAAAACCTGATCCTTCTTTGTCAGGAAAATCCCCATATAAAGGCCAAAAAACTCAGAAGTATTCACACTTGAAGCCAGAACATGTTACTATTTTTGAGTCATGACATTATTTTTTCCCCAGTTTTTGGTAATGTTATCCATTATGTCCCTACACATTGTATGATAAAATAGTTTTTTCTCTGAGCTACCTTCCACGGCTACTTCATTTCAGCCAGGAAACTCACAGTTGTAAAGCTCAGGGACTTTCACCCCCCATGCCACGTGTTGCAAATTGTTAATGCCTACTTTAGCTGTCAGAATGTCTGCAGAATTGGGAATGATTGGGCTTCTTCCTTATTTTCACAACAGATAGGTCAACGTATAGACGTGCCTTTCTGTAGGCTGCCTTTCCACATTCTCTAGAGGAGCTGCACTTGTTCTCATCCCAGAGCTCTGTTTTCAGAGCTCAAGGACATGCACGGTAACATTCACATATTTCAGTACTGGGTAAGTCAAAATTGCAGTTTTAATGCTGAGGGTGCTATGTATATAACAAAATTAATTCTTTCAATTGCTGTATTTTCTACTGAAGAATGCAATCAAAGAAAACTAGAAATTCTTCTGCAAGCAATTTTGCAATACAACTCACAATGGGCAGTTAATAGCAAAAAAATAGTAACAGAGAAGTTAAATCCACCACTGCACAGTTAAGTTCACTACCAGATTTTTCTACAAATTGGCGTGCCAAAACATTTTAATTCCCCTGTATCTTTGTCTTGGAATATTTATTTGCTCTGAAAACTGTGACTAAAGATGGTTTCTACAAAATTGGAAGAAAATCTGCCAAGACAGTTTTGCACTACACTTCCATGAAAACTGCCTCCAATCAAATTTGTTTGCTCTGGTCAAACATTGTGTTGTCTTCTAGCTGAAAAGAAAATCTGGTACAGACTGTATTTGAAGAAACAACCGGGAGTTATAACTAGTCATCACCACTCTTGTTCAATCCATTTCAACAGGAACTATGGGCATGCTCTCTTGAAAGTCCTCAGGAGCTTTTGTTGTTTCCTTCCTTTTTCCACTGCAGTCCCTGGCAGTAACGCCAAGAGCCAGATTTGCATGGGTGAGCCTGTTGTCCTCTTTTGGAGCTTCTAGTGGGACCTTCTCTATAATATGCAAGAATTTCCGTTGCTGCACTCAGTAGCAATTCACTCACACTTGCAGGCAAAGTGCTTCTATTTGAATGAGCAGATGAAACGGCTGTCTAAGGAATACGGTTTCAAATTTTCATATGTTGTTTTATTATACATAAAAGTTATAATCTCCATAGAATTAAATTACCAGCATGATCTTCTTACAGCCCTGATTTTAATTTACTCTAAGTAACTATCCCAGAAGGTGGAGCAAAGGCTTTTCTCTTCAGTTTTTTTGAATATCTATTATTTGAAAAAGCCAAATGAGTGCTTCATTTGCCAAGGAGATTATAGAATGCTCTCATAGGACTTAGCGTGCAACGTTTCCTTACCTTTACTTTGGCTGTTGTAGACAGCTACAAATAATTGGTTTATACAAGAGAAACTTTCTAAGCGTTACATAAGATTTTTCTGCCACTGGAGCTGAAAGTAATAAAAGAATAATTTGATAATGCAAAATATATAATCTAACTTCCAAATAGAACAGGCTGCTTTCCAAAGACTAGAACAGAATGGATACATGAAAAAGACTTCCCAAATTCTTGAGACAAATGCCATGCTATTCACCATGTCATATAATCCTTTTCACAACCTGAAAGCAGGTAGTTCAATTCACAGAAACGCTTTTTAGGAAGGAAGATATGCAAAAGGACGCTTCTTGCATGGTTACAACTTTATATTAATGTTCGATGTTGAGTTAATTTGTGGTCAGTTTCATCTTTACCTTGAATGGCTGTCCGTAGTGTCTAGGCTATGACATACGTATAAAACCCCAATGAAATCTAATATACGATGAGTAAAAAGCCTCACCTTCTCTTCCTCCATTTCCCTAGACTATGCACAGAAATTGCCTCGGTGCTGTCAGCCCAAGGAGTTTTCACGAACACAAGGAAATATTCACATGCACCCGAAACAGTCATACTAAAAAACAGATGAGACTGCCTTACTTGTTTCACTGAGCCTTGAACCCACCTGTGTTAGCTGACAATCACATCGAAGCGCATGTGGGTATTCCAGGTTTAACCCAAAAAGCCTGATGTTAGCTGCAAAACAGCGCTCTCTACTACACTAAGCCTCTGCAATCTCCTTTTAGAGTAAGAAGTGGCGATCTTCCATTTTCTGTCAAAGTATCTTTTATTTTTCTGTTCCCTTCTTCTTTTTCTATCTTATTATTCCTTTCTGAGATGTCTTACACCACTCTAAACTTTCATTCACTCATCTTATAATGCAGGATCTCTTTAGTATGCAGAAATTGGCTGTAATGCTAGACTGTACAATGCTAAGAATGGAGATATTGTCCAAATAGTAGTTAGCAATGCATATAAAACCAGCCAGTCTTCCTTCTCATTTTGTTTTATCCATTTCATTTCATGCTAACAGTAGAATGACAGCCTTATTGTCATGAAAAATACAGTTCCTGGGAAAGGGCTTTTGAAGTGCCTTCAGTTTGGGAATTAAAACATCACCTGTAATAAGGTAGAATGGGTCAGAAACGTCCTGGTGCTTAAATAAGTACAGAAAATTAAGTGGATATACAGGTTACACATATTCTAGCAAATTCATCTCAGATCTACAGTTCTTCATGTATTTTTAAATGCCTATGAGCAGAACTGTTCTTTCAACTCTGCATAGTGGTTCTCACTCCCGTTTTATGTAACTGCTGAACTCTCACTGATGTTTGTGAAAAATCAATTTTTGGCTGTCAGAGGAGTGCTTTCAATTGCACACGCATAGTCAATGCACAGGCGTGCCAAACTGGGCAGTACAGCAAAGCCTGCAGATGCAAATGCATCCCTGCATTTAGTTCTGAACATAAGTCTTTAAGACCGATGTACAGACGATTATACCAAAAATATGGAGGGAACGTTAGAATGAGTCAGGGCAAAGGCTTCTGCAGGATATTCATGGTGTATCACACAGGGAAATCTGTATGTGCAACCATAGCCTTCATTCTCCATTTTTAAGACACTTCTCTTGAACTGTAAATTCCTCCAGGGAGAGGCCATATATTGCATGCATTTGTACAGTCTCTTTCTACAGCAATAACAATAATTGTTATTGTTGCTATTGTTACTAATAAAAGCACAGCAGTTGCAGAAGTTAGGGTTCCCTTAGGAACCTTGTAAAGATCTTGGTGGCTGCAAGCTGGGAGTTTTCTGAGGAAGTGCGTTAGGCAAGCCAGTTTGCCTGAAGCAAAGATGAACAATCTGCGGGACACGCTGCTCCCCCAAAAACCTGATTAGTGCTCCTCAGGCTTCGTTTTGAATTCACCCCATGGACAGAAACCACACACTGTGAATTTGCGCAAACCTGAAAGACAACGCAGCATTTTCAGCTGGAGGAGCATATGAATTATCTTTTTTTTTATTCTCTTGTGCACATAAACTTTTTTTTTGATTTTGACCTTCCAACAATTGCAACGCAGGATGCAATGCACTTTACTGCACAATCCATGACATAATTTTTTTCATTTAAGCATTTTTAGTCTTTGTATCTCAGCTCTGAATAACAAGCCAATTACAATTAACAAATTACTGTACCACTTGTCAGCTAAGTGGCAGTGTCTGCCCACGTATTTAGCTGGTGTCCATGGGTAAAAATGAGATTATTTGACTTGTTTTAGCCACAATTAAAAGGATCTAAGGGGAGAAGCTCTGACTGACACAATTTTCTACCTGGTGTTCATTCTCCCTCCTTTGTTTCAGAGAGTTAAATACCTCAGTGAGCTTTAATAATATTTTGGGGCAATTCATGTAATGCTGATTCATGGGTTCACACTGGTGCTTTGTCAGCTGCACACATTCCAATTTCTAGTTCTTTCTAGCTTCTTTACTGCCTTCTGAGGTTGATCTCTCTGAATACTTAAAATATGCGATGCTACGAGCTGTGATTCAATTTTACCACAATGTATCACAATGCTACTAAAAAGCAGGTTTTTTTGAATCTCTGATAAAGTTTTTGAGCAAGATTGTCAATGAATTAAAATATTTATACTGGAAGAGTTGTAACAATGAGATATGAACTTAAAGCCCCTAAAATCTGAGTCTTTGTGCGCACAGTTCCAGCTGACATGCACTCACAACACATAATTCAAAAAGCTTCATCATTTTTTGCTCATAACCATCAAGAGATCCTAGGTTTAAATGTAATTTACCAAAAACTCTGACATCGCCTCAAAATGTGCAATGAAGTCATAACACTGAAGTTAAACATACAGAGGGAATATAAAATTCCTATCATTCTTGGGAGCTATTTTACCTTTGCGTGCTCAGCTGAAATCTGAATATTCTGAAATAGCTCCACTAACTTTATGCCACCAAGGTCTAACATTAACTGCGCAGACCTGCTATACCCACTGTGCTCAATATGAACTACAGAGAACTTCCTCTGGGCAAAGTCCATGGTTTGAGGTGCAGCCTGGAACTGAAGGCTGAGCTGCAGGAGAGTGAGCTCCAGGAGGGGGAACCGAAAGCACGTTTGCCGCCTTCTAAATCTGCCCTTCAACTTGTAATGTGACACAAACTCTGCAATTCGCTTCTCTATCTGCAACATGAATATAACAAAACACAATTTCAGGAGTTGAAGTCATGCTGCATTTTTGGAGGCATTCAAATACTGTAGAACTGGGCTGGCATAAGCAAGAAACAGTAACAAAAAAGAGAGTCCATCAGCAGCCAGTGCAACATGTCATTAACTAAGTGGCAGGTAGGTGCTTTTTTTCTTAACTTCAATGTACTTCTACTATTTAAGGACTAGCAACAAATACCAAAGTGAATAGATTTGAATATATTTTCAAAAGTTTCAGAAATTTGTCCATCAGCAGTTTTGAACGGCGAACAAAGCAGGAAACCTCCTTTAGAGCAAACACTGAAGTGAACCAGCGATCATGTTAAAGCATTTCAAAAACATTGGTGTTGTAGCTCATATTTCTCTCTTTCGCTTAGTATTGTTACAGGAAATAATTCTCCTGATCAGTGGCTGCTACCTTTAAGAAATAGTGATGTATTTCTAGATAATCGACTGCTACCTATTACCATACTTTTGATGCGGTGGAACATTCACGTGCCTTATTTTCCACTTCCTCAGGGTTTCCCGGTTAAATGTCACATGTATTTTTCTCCCATGTTAAGAAAACAAAACCTGCATATTAATTCTCTTAAAGAGAGGCATAAATGTAATAAGGAGAAAATATTGATTATTCTATTCATGTATAAATTACTCCAATAGACATATAAATAATACTGGAAAAAGTAATTATCAACAGCGTTACCCCTCTGTTTATAATGGTGATCATAGATGAAACATGCAGCAATCAATCTGATTGCTCTGACAGCAGTTTAACATAATTTACAACAAAAGACACAAAGTTAAAAAGCCATACAGTCACATGCATTTTACAAGCATATTGTTATTTGATGTAAGAACTCTGTTTCATTAACCGGATTTCTGGTCCTTAGCAGTGAAATTATGAACAAATGTCCTTGTAAATGTATTGGAGAGCTAAGGTGTCCAAGAGCTTCATACACTCCTCCTTAACTGCTCCTAATATCAGAACGGAAACACAAAGAATTGCCCTTTTCTCACTCCAAAATGCTCATGGTTCTTTCCCCCAAATCTGTAGCTCAGCAAGGCAATCTACCTAGAAAATGTTCGCTATAATGGCCCGAACAGGCACAAATCTTGGAAAGGAAAGAGCAATGAGTGGATGAACTTTTGAAAACGTCCTGCTTCACCCATTTATATGCTACCAATCTGGCCTTTGTCTGGTATTCCCTATTCACAGCACATCACAGAGTGCTAGCACTTTAAAATTTAAAAAAAAATACTCTTTATTCTCAAGAAACAATAATTTTGTTTTACACTTTAGAACTGTTTGTTGCAAGGAGTAAACTAGAACCTAGGGTTAACTTGTTTTGTTTACTACAACAAAACGGAAATGTGGGGCATTGCAAATTCGTCTATTTATTGTCAATTTGCTATTCCTACTCACCCTTGACTTCTATATCCATGTATAAGATAAACTATATTTATAGATATCAATTTTACTTTATTAGAAGACATATGAAAGAAAATAGTTCCTTCTATCTATTACTTCTTAACTAAATGCCAAAGGTTCAAACCCATGAACTGGAGAAGTCTGTCCTGACAGCCACATAAGACTGTAGCTTTCATACCTTACATTAAATTTAGCAGTTAGTCAGGTTTGAGTCATTTCACTATATGCAGTACCAAGGTATGCCCTTGAATCTTTTACATTTTTAAAAGCTATATGTATTCAATGTTTCTCAGAAAGATAATTTTTGATCATCGTGTTTGCTT
>VZSC01002764.1:308977-319716 GCA_013398225.1 Steatornis caripensis | reverse complement strand
CCAAATTCTAAAAACCTATTCAGAAACACACGCAGTGTAAACACACATGCAATGTACCAGAAGCACTGAAGAAAGAAAGGAAAAGTTACTCTAAATGCAAAAGTGGAATACAAACAGGAACGCTTGTCCCTTGTTTTTCTAGGCTTTCCTTGTAAGCTGTGTGAAATACACTACTACAAAGCCCCTCAGCTTACTTTCATGCTGTATTGAAATATTTTGCAGTGGTTTTCCATATGCTATCCAAAAGCAATCAGTTGCTTTTGACATGTTTTTAGTATTACATCAAGCACCCTTTGAAAAAAAATAACATAAAATAAAGTAAAAATATGTAGTTATGATACCTAATGCTGTCCAGCAAAATTTTGAAACTACTCTGGCATAACATCAGGCAATATCATGTGCTATATATTTGTGTTTCCTATGTATGTAGCCTTCATTTACTGAACAATAATTCTGAATTTTTATTATATCTTCAAGATCAAAGAGAAATTAAATAAAAAAACTGAGCAGCACAGTAAACAACTTCGTATCTCCTCTAACTTCTTGAATGCCATCAGTGGATTCTACAGGGTGGAACAGTCTGCTCGGTGTCATTTGGATGCCCATCTCCAAACAGCAGAGCTGCTCTGCTAAGCAGCACAGTCCAGATTTGCTACCATGCTTGACATGGTGCAACCCAAATGCTTTTCCGAGGAAAGCATTGCAACATCATCATTTTCCAGCTGGTTTTGTAACAGTGGGTGTTTAAAAGAGTGTGGGTTAGTCTATATTCAGTGCTGTGAACTACACAGGAAATGGCATTCTTCAAGAGCATGGCAACTGGCTTAGTGTAATGACGTATCTCTATGGCAGAGCTGCAGATATAACATCGTTTTGCCCATGGTGGATTTCTCAGACTTGGGCGTATTTCCTGGAGGGGACATGCTGTCAGCACAGTGCAAGGAAAGAGACCACATAAAGAGAATCCGTGGAGATGCAGCAACAGAGAATCCCCCTCCTTCAGAATTGCAGTCCCCACAGCACCTTATCCCCTCCCAGGCACAGAGATTCAGAGATGCAGCAGCCCTTGCTCACTCCTTTTATAAGGATCTTTTCTTCCAGGGAGAAACTGGAAGTGTGGTTCTCCTGACTTGACCCATGCCTATCTTCAGTGCACCTCCCTCACTAACCAGAACTAGCATTTTTCTTTTTAGCAAAACCTACACTTTTTTCACTCCCAAGTGGTGTTGAACATGTTAATTAAACAGAAAATAATTGGCAGAGCTTGTCATAGAAACGACATTTTAATGGCAGATGAAATCTTGGGGTTATATTCATTGATAAAATAGAAAGTGAAATGGAAAACAACAATTAAGATGTTCTGCTTATTGATAGAAGTCATCACAGTGAAAAAGACCAACAAACCAATCTCCATCTATTCATGCCTGCCAGGCTGCTGATTGCCTCAGAATAGAAAACTGGCTTTGAAATGGGAATAGTTCAAAAGCAACCAAAAAAACACAGCCTAGATGGCGATGATGAGCAAAAAAATGACTTCTTCAAGCACACATCCAGGAAATCACATTTTCCAAAATCTATTTATTACATCACTGCATTGTTTTATTCTAAATAAAAGATGAACCCACTGCTCTTACAATTTAGATTTGGGTTGATGTCAACGTGCAGTGATTTGTAAAGCTTATAAAAAAATGCTTAAGCACATACCACTCCCTTTTCTCTAATTCCTTTATGCTTTGTTAAACAGTTATTTTAATGCAGCCATAGCAGGATATTTTAGATCTTTGCAGGAGAGGTGGATTACATGGCAGACACTAAATATCAGCAAAAGCATCACACACAGTACAAAATTTGCAAACATGTAATGCAAAGAGTCTTTCATTTCAACACTATCCCTGAAGTTATCTCAATAGATAAAAGGAAAGATTCCAGCCCCCCTGTTTGACAAGCACTCAAAGCTGGGCATCAAGATGCTGGAAAGCTGCCCTTTCACCATCTCTCTTTGGCTATGTGACAACAATGTGAGAACCTGTTGGAAGGAAGACATGATCCTCTGTATCTTCCCGGTCTTTGTGCCTCTAATTCCATACAACTATAACCAATAGCCTTTATTCGGAACAATTTGGGGAAATTTTTAATGTTGCCTAAGTACAATGAATTAAGGGGTTAGAATAAGGCTTGGGGGAAGAAACGCCACCTGTTCGTGGTATGGATTGCATTGAAATCTAAAAAAGATACAATTTTCTATTACATAAGAACGTGTTAATTTATCTCATATTCTTCACTCTCCTCCATGTATTTCCATACAAAATGTTTAGGATTGTAAGACAGATATGAAGCATAACGAGTTTCTTATCTGCAAAACAATTGAAAAATTTTATTATTTTTGCAGAAGCAATCCCACATTCATCTGCGGCCTGATTTAGAGTTTCCATCTGGACAGTTGGCAGTCACCCACTACAGTTCAGTCTACCTCGAAACATAGCACAGAGGCTTTGGACAAATTCTGATTTAGATACTCAGTAGGGGAAGAACAGGTTCTCACTAAAATCACTTCCATTTTCAGATATATCAATCAAATGAACAGGAGTGCCATTTCCATTCTTCCAAAAGCAGAAAGGTAGAAAACACTTGAAAGCCAAAATTGTCATCATGGGAAGTTTATTGTGCCCTGAATCTCTGGGTATAGCTTGAAATAGACCTGATAGGTCTAGTCCATTCATTTCTTCTCTATCCCTTCTCCATCTAGAAACAGATCTAATGAAGAAGTTTTTTAAAAAAAAAAAATGTAAATCCATGTAATGAAGAGAAAAAGCCAGCGTTTCTAGAAACGTCATTATTTCATTAGGGACACTCTCTGCGTTCTCACTATTCTCTGTGTTACGCAAAAAAAATGGAACTGCAGTCGCCTTCTCCTCTTCCTCTTTCTGTTACCATGTTGTTAATTCCAACTGTGAAACCACTGACCCTTGAAATTATTTTCACGTGCCTGGAAAATACATGTGGCTTTTCCTTACCTTTATCTTTCTAGAATTGCTCTTTCAAAATTTTGTGTGCCCTCTGGAAAATATTAATTCACATAGGATTCTGTTAACAAATATCAAAACTTAGCCTTAGTTGTAGCCTTAGAGACTTAAACCTCTAATGAGGGAATTTAGAGTTCAGCTTGCATTATTCCTCACTAGTAACATAAAAACAGGTTCCGCGTATGTAACACTGCTGCAGCTTAAGCACAGCAAGATATATCCTGAACTTTCAAATCCCTGCTTCTTATTTGTACAAGCCAGGCTATGAAAACAGACACTTCTAATGAATTCACAGAGAAATCCTTAGTAGAAGTAGCAACGGCAGACTTAGAGCTATAATATTTAAAGCAACTGCAAAATTGTGCTTTCATCAGGAGAGGAACAAAAGCTTCGTTAGTTTTGAAGCTTACATTTATATTCAGCATAATAATTCAAAGTATCATTGCCTGCCACTATTAGGAGACAGAGGTCAAATATGGCAAGTAAAAAAAAAAATCACATTCACAAGCTATACAAAAGAGAAAATAGGCTCAAATTGTATGAAGTGCAGTGACATTATTTAAATGTCTTTGTTAATCAGGGTCCTGACATAAGAGATGGTGCTGAGAAGAATTTGCTCTTCAGACCCTTCTCAGCATGGGTCAAATCTGCTTAATATTCCAAATGTCGAGCCTAGCTGAACCGCGTTACCCCTTTATGATCTCTCATCTATTTTTTTTTCTCCTTTGAATTCAAGATGCACTGGTATTTTCAGTTTTCATCACTGCTAAAGGATAGGGAAGCTATAGTATAAAGAGTGAAGTTCCTTTCAAGCCTTGTTTATAATGATTTAAACATGATACAGCTGTTAGACCTGCAGAAATTTTTGTAGAAAGTCAGAACACAAAAAAGAAGTTTGGGAACATTTACTTTCAACCTTATTTATTTTTTGCAGCTGCTCAATGAGAAACAAAAAATAGGACTATCTGCTGATTCTTACATGAGCACATAAGAGCAGTCTAATTTCTACCCCACATAAGCACAACGGTGTGAAGCCCACGCAACGCAAAAAATGATGAGGCCAACAGAGCATTTAATGTACGGATGCTGCTGCTTACTTACCTGCACCAACATCCCATATGAAGCACGCTCATGAGGACTATGAAGGATGTTTCAGATGGTCAATTGTCACTCTTCCGTGAATGAATAAAAGATAAATAAAAAGATCAAAGTCATGCAGGTTGTAAATCTTAGCCATTACATTGGTCTCCCCTTTCTCCAGGGATGTCTGTGGAGAGCAAAAAGGCTTCCATAAAACAAAAGGTAGCTCTGGCCCTCGTGTTGGCGCCACACTGTAGAGGATGCGCTGTGCAAGCGCAAGATCAAGAACTTGTGTTCCTCTACAATTCCTTCTTCCAGCAGCACTCATACAGCTCCCCCAGCCATTCACAAGCTTAATCCCTGCCAGCTCCTTTCCCACAGCCCAGAGCTGCTACCTGAGGGGTTTGGAGGGTATTTTAGTTTCCCTGCCAAAATACACAATCCGTAAAAGACTCTCTTCCATTTCAAACAAGACATACAGCGCAATGAGAAGACATGAAAGAGCAGCTGGCCAGTTTATTCTGATTTATTGGAAACATTATGGGATTGCCCAAAGGCCTTGATCAGAGTCCAGTTGTGCTCAGATCTGTTCCGTCCTGTCTGCAGCAATGCAAAGCAGTAAAATAGATGAGGTTGCTCTAGACAAGATGAGATCCAGCCCACCCGAGGACAACTATTTTCACAGTGGAGATTCAGAAAAGGCATACTACTCTAAAGGCCAACTGCACAGTTGTTGAAAATTTTGATAGTAACTTAAAGATTTGAGAAACTGCAATGACATAAATCTGACCATATTATATGATTCCCTGTCAGGTATTCAGATAAACGTAGTAAGTTTTCATACTACTGGCTAACATTTGTTAAAAGCTATTTTCCAAAACGTTCCTGTCCAGAATCAAACCCAAGCCGATCCTAACTACTGACTCACAGAATGTCATAGCCTGTATTTACACTCAATGTTTTTTTTTTTTTAATTTCAGATAGAGTGGGGAATGCCCCGTTAAATTCAGAAGGGACAAAGCTATTGAATTCAGCTTTGAGACACGTCTTCACCGAGCCCGTGTATGTCACAAGGGTTTTCATCCATAATGTTGAAATAGAGTGGCATACTGATCAGGTAGCTAGGGTTATACTACAGAGTATTTTCTGTGTTTTCAATGGGTTTAATAAACATTTCATTATTTCTTGCCCATGGCTCTGATCTCTCGGTGTTCACCCTGCCGTAGACACCCAGCCCCAGCAACAGCTTAAGGGCAAGTTAGAAGGAGACACCAAAAGTCTTGGTAAGGCTGAAAATGTGATGATCCCTTCTTCCATGATCATCATGGGCAGCAACAACCAGGTGCTATGGCTGAGCCTCTTCTGGGAAAGGAGGTGCACTACACCCTGTACATACAACGTAGTATAAAAGCACTGTGTTTTATTGGAGATGGGACACTTGCACTTCATTTCTTAGAAAAGCCCCAAGAAGAACAAAGTGAAACGATAAAAGAATAGATCACAAGGAGAAGTATGAGATAACAGGAGGAAGGATTTTGGAAAAGAAAGAGGGAAAAGAAGCTTTAAATGTATTTCTTCCCCCTTGCAATTTTCTTCACAGTATTTTTCTCTTTTTCAGGACCAGCTTCAGAAGGGGAATATTTAAGGATTAAAAGAGAACTCTTCCCTTCAGAGAACCAGTTTCACCAAATGTAATGTTGACAGGCACTGTACAGCTACAGTGTGTATTTAGGAAGACATAATAAATACGAACTGAAAAGGTCACATCTCACACAGGCACCTTTGACGACTCGTGCAGACTCTCTCTCAAAATACAGCTCAGAAATAGATACAGTAACACATTCCTTCCCTCCAGCATTCACAGTAACTAGAGTTTCAAACCCACTTAAAGTTCCTATTAAAAATCTTGATTCAGGGAATATATCCTGCTTTGATTTAACACATTCCCAGAAAGGCAGTTGTGCTCCTGTGTTCCGTGTGGCAGTCCAAGTTTGACATGGAATTGTTTATTTTTCATAATGATAAATAAAATCTACAGTTTTCAAAGGAAACAAAATAGGCATCAATCCATTTATGACATCACCTCACTCATTCATACTCACACCCCGCCGTCAATAAATATTTAAGAGATTGAGACTTCAAATTGTAGAAAAAAACAGAAAAACAAAATAACTGCAATGCCTTTAAGTAAAAATAATCTGTGACTAAATTTCTCTTCTTTTTCATGGTCAGATATTGGGATTGAATGGGTTAATTTATTTCCTGAGACAGAAGACCTTAGATAAGCTTGGTGGTTATGTAGGCATGTCTGGGTTGCTAGGAGTTTAAACTATCAGCTTGCAAATGGAGCTATTTCCGATCCCAGGTGATCCAAAGAATGGGTTCTCCTCATGCACTAAACGATGCAGGGATTATGTGGAAAAAAAAAAATAGTATGCGATCATATAATCAGACACTGCACTACAACACACAAGCACGAAGACGCTGAGTTAAGGCAGTGTAGGAAATGCCAGAATTACATTTGTCTACCTTCTGAACATTTGAATTGCAGTCCTCAGAAGGGTTTTTAAAATTATTATTTTTATTAATCATAACTATTGTGTATAACACACATAGAGAATACGATACAGTACTGGGTAATAATGAGACCTCTTGTGTGCAGCTCCTGCTTGTTAATTGTCCTAGTATTTTTCTTATTTGGACATGGATATCCCGGTTGTTAATGACATTATATCTTCTATGTATCAGCTCACTCATGCATATAACCATTTGATTGCCTCACATATGCTGTTTAACCTAATTATTATAAACATTGATGTCTCGAGAATGTTCTATGACTCCAGGATCTGTTGTACTGAAGGCAGGCATAAGTCCCCAAGCAATTTCTGAGCTTGGTCACAATACAGTAAAACTGTGCCACTTTGCTAAGTCTGACGCATCCTTCATAAACACTGCTGAACTGGTTTCAGAAATATTCTGTACCTTATGCTGTTGTTTGTGTTAAAGCAAAGGCTAAACCATGTACAGAATAAGAAGAGCAGGAGCTTTGGGGAAAGGGGAATATTTTTATTGGTTTTTCTAATAGTTTATATCAGCATAAGAAACACCAAAAATTACTTAGTGAGGGGGAAAAAAATGCAGGTATCAGTTTATCCAACAATGAAAATAATCAGAACCTGTCACACAGTATATAAAATACGTTCAAACACCTACTTGACTTTAATTTATTGGTGCTAAAGCTCCCACTGAATTAAACCGGAGTTCAGGGTGCTAAGCTCCCCCGTAAATCAGATGCTTCATGCACGTGCGATTGCGGTCTCGGGCTGCCTGTTTAACAGGAAATCACTTTTATCATTGCAGCGAGTCGAGGAGAGAAGCCCATGACCAGAATGCTATTTTTATCTACTGAATCTGTAACTCTGTGTAAACTATTTCTACAGGAAATAAATATGTAAAGGTGGCATCAATTATTACGGTTTCAATTAAGGTACTGAATGGCAGGAGATGCCATGCGTAGCAGAAATGACTAATTTGGAAAGGGAATAAAGTACATTTTTCAGATAAAGCTGAAGTTTGCTTTTTTTAAAAAAGATTTCAGACAGGATATTTATTCTGTTTTCAACAAAGGAGATGACAGTATCCATGCATGATAAAAATCTTCTCACTTCCTCTTCTAGACGAAGGTGGAGACACAAGGCTAGTTTTCATATTCAAGCCCCTCAAATATTAGTTTTGATACTTTCCCAGACCTTGCCAGAAGCCTCAGCTTTCCTTTTTTTCTTAAATACCAAAGTAAAAATCCTGAATGTGATCCTGAACTGAGAAACAACACAGAGATTGAATACATATGTGTGTGTGCGTGTGTGTTTTGTGTGTGTGCGTGTGTGTTTAGATCACCAGAAATTAATAGCTCATGTATCATAATGTTAAGACATCTTCATGATTGCCTGCATGATACATGATTGTTGATTTTTACAGGAAGCATATCGACAAAGAACCTGATTTGTAATGTTTTGGGTTAGTTCAAGGGTTTGAGAAAAAAATGACGACTACGAAATGAATTTGCAGAAATTACACAGAAACTGATACAGCTTCCACCGAATTCAGCGAATCTGCTGCATGTGCTATATGCGCTCCATTTACCCCATCTCCTAAAATTATCAGCAAAGTGGTCAGGAATGGCAGGGCAATCCCTGCAAATGAGTAACTGATATGATACAGCTGCTACTAGCACAGCACCCTACATTTACATAGTGCCTGCTACCCTCAAAGGTGCTAAAGCATCTAAACCTCCTGCGTAAGGAGTAAAAGAAATACTAACAGGGTGAAGTCCAGACTGTCCAACAGCATCCCCGGCACTGACTTTGGTCCAGGACAGCAGATCATTTCTTTCTAAAAGCCACGTGAAATTTTCCACTCAGACAAAAAGAGAATCTCTCTGAGCTCCTGAGATATGAAAGAGCAGCCCACGTTTAACTTTACTCAACTCAGACCCCTCTCATGCCTGAGTCTTTTCCCTGCCCATATTTCTCTGCTTTATCTTTTCTTTCCCTACAGCCAAGTGCGAACATATATATGAAGATTTGATTTTTGGGAAGTACCTTCAACTCGATTCACTTCAGTCGAATCTTCAAACACCCGGCCTCTCTGACTATCAGGCCATAAATATAAGAGAAGTAAATATCTGTACCCTGCAACCTCTTCCCGTCTCTCTTGGTGCCAGTACTGCTCACAGCTTCCCCAGGGACTGGTTTATCCACAAGACTGGCATTTTAAATTTGACAATGTGCAATTCATTTTCACAGGCCTTAAAGACAACAAATACTCAGTTTTAAATTATTTAATCATTCATTTAACTTAGGATGCCTGAAAAATATTGTTTTTATGGAAAGTAATAAATTGTAATTGCAAGTAATAAAAATATAAGTAAAGAGAACACCTGGACGTGCCACAAAGGAAATACCTCATTCTTTAAGTGAGTGTGTGTGTTTAATGATGATTTCTAATTGTAACACATTACTTACAGAATTAACACATTTATATCTATCTGCTAACCCTGATTTTAAAAGTTATTTCAGCTGTGAATGATTCGTGACTTTTTTTTAATAATCGTTCCTCTGACTCCAGCCTTCCCAGAAGCAGCAGGAAGTGATGACAGGCTTTGGCCACTAAAGCCCCTGCACGGAGCATTTTCAAGTGGGCACATAACCGGCTGTCTGGACTCGTGCAAAGGCTCACATTCAGACCTGCTGACTGGGATGTGATGTAGGGACTCGAATACTACACGTTAAGAAAATGTTTCTATTAAATTGGTGGTCCAGATTAGACTAAGGTAACCTTTGGTTCAGTGTCTTGCAGACACTGCAGCAACTGTCACCTTGCTGTTTACTTGGATGAAGTTGTAATGTTGGACACAAGCTGGAGCACTACCCCCATTGCAAGAGCGCAGACATCTTTCCTGAGCAATACAAGCCTTCCCAAACAGTCCCAACGGTTTAATCCAAAACCATATCCTGCTTAAGAGAACAGCAAAGCTCCAATAGCATGGAGCAAGCTCTTCGCTCTGGCTGTTATAATACCAGTTGTACAAAACAAGAAAGTACCATATTTATCAGTGCTAGCAACTGCTAGTCTGATATTAAGACTGGTTACCATGAGATTCAAAATTTGAGTCTAGATCTTCTCAAAATTTACTGGTGATGATATTCTGTCAACACAGAATAATCCTTTGCATTGTTCTTCATTTATTTAGCAAGTTTGGCAACAGTGATACTGTGCTGAGGGCTGCCTTACTCCAGCAGGAAAAAAAACAGTATCTTGACTTTCATTTTTCATAAAGGATTACTCCGTGATTAAGGTTGCTTCTTTTGTAGTTTGTTTATTTGTTTCTACATTCCCATTTGAATTCATCTGGATTCAGCTTCCAATCTACTTCAGCCAAATCTTGTCTTTCCCTGCTGGATTACAGAGGCTTCTGGTAACCAATACTTTCGACACATTAAGGCCTTTCTGCACTGTAAACAAATCATCTCTCTCTCTCTTTGAGAAACACAGAACAGATGGAGCTCTAAGTTTCCCACTATAAGGCATTCTCTCAAAATTATTTTTCTGGCCAATTCACCTACCTTCTTCAATTTGCTGACATAATTTAAACAAATGCAGACACAAAATCGAACAAGATTTTACAGTAGCTGCCTGACTAATGCAATATATATAGAGAAAATCACTTCCCTCTACCAAAGTCACTATTCTGATCTGTATATCCGAGATCCGCATTAACCTTCTTTGCCCCAGCTCTCACAGAAACCCAGGATGAAGTGCTTGTCTGGTACGACTCTAACACCTTTCTCAAGTACAAGCCCTCAACAGAACAGGTATCTTCATTGCAGCCCCCAGAATCACGGAATGGCAGGGGTTGGAAGGGCCCTCTGGAGATCCCCCAGCCCAACCCCCCTGCTAAAACAGGTGCCCCCAGAGCAGGGTGCACAGGAATGCATCCAGACGGCTTTGGAATCTCTCCAGAGGAGGAGACTCCACAGTCTCTCCGGGCAGCCTGTGCCAGTGCGCTGGCACCCTCACAGTAAAGAAGTTCCTCCTCATGCTCAGGTGGAACTGCCTGTGCTCCAGTTTGTGCCC
>VZSC01002764.1:290188-308402 GCA_013398225.1 Steatornis caripensis | reverse complement strand
GCCCAACTCTCCAGCCTGTCCAGGTCACGCTGAATGGCAGCACAGCCTTCTGGCGAGTCAGACGCTTCCCCAAGCTTTGTGTTGTCAGCAAACTTGCTGAGGGTACACTCTGTCCCTTCACCCAGGTGTTGATGAATACGTTGAACAGGACTGGGCCCAGCAGTGATCCCTGGGGAACACCGCTGGCCACAGGCCTCCAACGAGACTCTGCACCACTGATCACAAACCGTTGAGCTCTGCCATTCAGCCGGTTCTTGATCCACCTCACTGTCCACTCATCTAACCCACACTTCCTAAGCTTACCTATAAGGATGTCATGGGAGACAGTGTCAAACACCTTGCTGAAGTCAAGGTAGACAACATCCGCTGCTCTCCCCTTGTCCACCCAGCCAGTCATGCCACCACAGAAGGCTATCATCCTGCATCCTCTTGATACTTTTAATAGCACATGTTTGCAATCATCCTAAATTCCCTGATATGATTCCAATTCACAATTCCAACAGTCTCTAAGTCACCTGGAAGTTTGTTTACCAGCAGCTAGTATACGTATATCTCCAACTTATTGACAAAGCTGTGGATGAGAACTGAGCCAGTATCTATCCCTAAGGAATGTCACTAAAAACAATCTTACTTAAATCTCATTATTATTTTGGGTTTGGAAAGTATCCTTCCATCACAATAAGGAGCAGTTTTCATATATTAAAAAACAGGCAAAGCCAGTCTTTCCAAGGCATAGCAAATGATGGGCTTCATTATGTAGAAATGTAAAGGCCTTGTATGAAAATAACATGTGCGTATCAAAACCAACGGTCCTTAAAAATCAATTTCTTTTGAGCAAAAATCCTTAGACCTTGTGTTTTGCAAAATTCAATGTGCGTTAAAAGAACACAAAATAAAGGATGCATGTGTTTACTCATATTTGGACCACAAAGACAAGAATTAACAAAAAATTTCAAATAACTGCAGTACAGTATGGAAAGCACAGTAGACAGAGGTACATTAATGCTTCCATAATGGTGATTTTTATTCAACACAGGCTCTATCAAGGATATAAATCCTTTTTGCCTGTCCCCAGAGTCCTGAGGCCCAAAATAACACAAGATTAATTTTCATGATGTAACTTTCTTTGGGGAGGGGAGGAAAGCAGATGGAACAGGTTTTTTGTCAGTGTGAAGGAGGAAGTCTGAAAGCAGATACAAGCTCATAACAGAACAAAAATCATCTTTATTATGCTTCAAATTACCAGAACACCAGAATTCAGGAACACACTGAAACGTGCAGTCCTTTCATTCCTCTGGAAGCAGCAAATGCAACTTACAGTAATGCTAAAATATTTATTGGATAGGAAAGGTTCTAAGGGTCACCTGCATTACCACTCCTGACTCCTCCTCAGTTCCTCCTCCTTTGCTCTCCGCTAACCAAGAGATGGCCAAGGCTGCACATCTCAGGGTGAAATATAATCAATAAGATGCCACAAAGCTGAATATTTGATGCTAGTTTATTATTCTCATTGTTCTTCTGCAGGTTCGGTCTCCCTTCCCCCCAACCTCCTCTCCTCTCTCTCTTCTGCAAGCCCCCTCCATAGGCACCAATAATTCTAGCTCAAAAGCCACATTACCTCTCATTTTATGAAATTTCTGCAAGGAATAACCTTTAACCCATACTTTGCCTCCTCCCCTTCCCTGCCAAAAGCTTTATTCATTCAATTCTTTTTCAACCTCAATTACTTCCCATTTAACAAATGGTTGGTATAGCAGTGAAGCACTACAGTAAGAACAAAGGTTGGTGCTCCATTGCAATCTCTTCAGGGTAGAATTAAAGGCAAATTCTCTATCAGAGAAAGCCACCTCTCCTCGATTTTTCTGTCACCGCATTATTATTATACAGCTTGTCTCTGAAAGGAAGGCTCTCAGGGTGTCATGAACTCTCAGAGAATTTCTAGTCTACAATGCCTTTCAGTAAAAAAAGGAATGCTCCAGAGAGAAAATAACCTTTGTGTAAGGAAAGGTTTGTTCTGCAATATTGTCTGAGCATTGGCTTTACAGGAAGAAATGAGTCTTTGCATTTGCATCACCAGGGCATAGAAACTGGTCCAAAAGAATATCACTCTGCACAGCCCGAGCTATACTGCTCTCTTCCCACTGACTGAGAGACATAGAGACTTGAGCAGGATTAGCCAGTATATACAATCCCTTCTCTATTGATACACGTCCACAGCAGAACACACACAACTGAATTCAGAAAACGCAAATCCTGATCATTTCAAATGGTATTCTTTAATTTTAAATAAAGCCATGTCACTTATGACATCTCTTTTCTGATCTCATTTGAAGGATAAGAGAAGAACGTATTCCTAATTGCCTTTTCCCCCATTCCTCAATCATTCTCTCATATTTCTTTCCCTGATTTTAAATACTTTAAATGCAGGCATTAATTCCTACCTTTTGCTGGCATGTCTATAGCAACAGGACAGCAACACCCTCATGGAGACAAATTCGCAATACTCCAGAGGAACCGTAAACTGTCTTGTGCAGAAAAAGTAAAAAATGCTTATAGCAAGTATCATTCACATATACATAAACATACACACAAACACACATGTTCTGGCACAGGAAGGAACGGAGAACAGACAAAAGTGACAGATACTCTTAAAAAAGGGAGGAAATGAGGAGGCAGATTCCAAGCTGTGTGAAATTTTAAATGCCCATCAAAATAAATGGAACTCTGATAATTAATTCCAGCTAAGGATCTGCCCCTGAGAAATGAAAAGTGCCTCTCAACATGCTCGCATCCTGTTTTCCTAAATTATTTTAATTACACAAAAAGTTAGGGGGGTTATTATTCTTATTTAATATAATTTTATCTATGCCAGTGGTCACTTTAAGGAATTAATTTCTTTCTATTTTGTTTTAAAGCGGAACATTTTCTTTATCCAAAGGAGACTAGAGAAACAGAATGTTGAAATGTGAAAGAAAGGTGAAACAGTTATTGGAAGAAATTACTTATAAATAATGGGGAAAAAATAAAGATCAGGAAAAGAAAAGCAAATTTTGTAGTATTCAGATTCATGTTCAAGCACAAGAAGTGTGTCAAAATGTATCCTCCCATGATAGTTACAGATTATTGAAGACAGCAGCACTTTACGTGCTTTTCTTAATACTGTTTACAAACAGCATCCTTCTGGGAGCTGTAGAGAAAAAATCGTACTTTAAAGGCATGCAATATGGGTTATTAGCTAAAGCTAATGGCCACCACTCCCGTATATCTGCAAGATTATTTTTTCCCCTGAAAGAAAAATGAACCAAAGAAAAATGGTATCATACTTGATATTCTGCAAACATTTTAATAATACATAAAGTCTGAGTTAGAAAAGAAAACAACTCAAAACCAAATCAATAAAGTCTGTAATACTAAAAAATTTCAGTTTAGCTTCCAGTTACTCTAGGTCAGTGTTTACTACGTGTCGTACAGGCTACTTCACATACCTGCATGCCTAGGATATTCTTAGTGCTATGAATCCTTTGGATGTATCCCAAATGCTGAGATAACATAATTCTCTGAAATAATAAACAATTAAAAAACCTCACTACTGCTGTCATTGTTATACTTTAAAAATAGCACAGCAAAGCAGGTGGTGAGTAGTGATTACGTGCTTGCTGTCACCGACTGACGGCAGAGTGTGCACACGGCAAATCTGTGCCAAGATATCCAGGTTTTTTTGTTACTCACCTTCTCCCTTCCTACTCATCAACTTTACCTAAATGTGTTTTTCACCTATAACATGCTGAGTTTTAAACTGTAGACTCCTAAAGGCGGGGATTATCACTCTAAACTTGGTTACTACCTGTAGAACAGGTCTTAACAGGACCTGTAAACTGAATTTTCAGCCCAAGGCTTTGGTAATCACTCAATGGCATCTTCAGAGATAGACATGACTTATAGGTGTAAATATGAGGAATAAAGGGTTAAGCCTTTTGGTTCCTAAAGACTTTTTGACAGTGTCAAATGCTGAAAAATTGTAAGGAAACCAGGATTTGGTATGCTTGCGCAAGGAGCAAGCTGCAGGTTGTAAAATTTTAGGTTACCTATTTGTTAAATTACCATCTATTTGTAAAATTATTTCAAGCTTGAATGATATGAAAGATGAAGATAGACATAAATTAAGTATACTGCAGTTACCTGCAATATTTCACAGCTCATTTCCAGTATATTTTGGGTCTTGTACTCTATGGTTCTTTTGTATAAATGGTTTAGTACACCTGGCCAGCTCATCATGACAGTACTTCTTCAGTATGATGCAGGAGAAATCATAAGAGGCTTTTAAAAAGGGAAAAAAAAAGAAAAGGTTTTCAAAACCATTGTCAAAATGAGGGTCCAGAAATCAATTTGTAATTATCTGCCAACACAAATCTAAAGGCTTTTCTGTGATAAGGGTGGTAATACATAGGGCTGTAATGTGAATTATCTGAAAGAATAAAAGACTGATTGTCTTCATGACCTATATAGCTTTTAGGGAGCTTTAAAACAAAATTACATTTTATACGTCTCATGAATGGCTTTCTCCCCCCTTCCTCCCCCTTTAAAAATGCAGAGTTTTTGTCCCATCTAGTAGGCTTTCAGCTTTAAATAGGGCTCGGCTTCTTCCAATGTTGATACATTTCATTCCACTGAAAGTGAAGGCTCTGGCTTTGCAAGAGCTGAAGCTTCCCCTGTACAAAGGCAATCCTTTCCAACACATTCAAAAGTAAACTACAAACCATATGATCGTGTTATTTTTACACAGAAGCTCAGCACTACAATTCTTTCGGGTTTTTTTTTTTTTCCTGGAAAAGTTTGAGCATAAAAATGTGATAAACAAAATGAATATTTCACAAGGTACAAAAATATCAGGGAATAGCTTATCAGAGTTTAAAATGAAATCAAATTAATATGAGGAAAAAAATACTGCAACAAATTGAAATAAAAGACAAAGTTCAACATTTTCCAGGAGAATTAAGAGCCATATTCAGATCACTGTAATTAATCACCTCAGCTCCTGCAGCCTGTGGCCCGATGCCAACGGAGTGATTCTGGATGTCCCAGCAGGTGACTACAGGGCTGACTTTTGGTCATTCCAGGGTCCTGAACGTACACTGTGGCCTTGCAGATCCAAACCCACAAAAGTTTCTGCATGGGATACCAGTTGCAACATTCTTATGCAAAGTCACCTACATGAGCTTTAACTTATGGTTACTGCCTGCTTGAAAATTGTTTTCCAGGAAGACAGGGTAGTTTCAGTGAACTATTTTGCTTAAAATATTAAACATATTATACCATTCGTATTGCGGAGAGTATGTATCTACAGAACTATTTGATTTTGGGGAAGATTATTTGGTTTTGTTCTGTTGGCTTGATTCAAAGATTGAGAAGAATCAAGTATTCCTTAAGTGTATTGATCTGAAAGCATTTTGGATCTTGGTAAGAGCTCCCTGGATAAATACGTACTTCCCACTCTTGTTAACAGTAAGTTGGATTCTTAACTGAAGTGCCTGCTGTCATGTATATTTNACCATTCGTATTGCGGAGAGTATGTATCTACAGAACTATTTGATTTTGGGGAAGATTATTTGGTTTTGTTCTGTTGGCTTGATTCAAAGATTGAGAAGAATCAAGTATTCCTTAAGTGTATTGATCTGAAAGCATTTTGGATCTTGGTAAGAGCTCCCTGGATAAATACGTACTTCCCACTCTTGTTAACAATAAGTTGGATTCTTAACTGAAGTACCTGCTGTCATGTATATTGGGATTCCTTTGCACAAGCAGCTAGACCATACTTTGGAAATGTGATAAATTTCTTTACCAATCTAAGATTCTTAAAACCATTCCAAATTAGCTTAATTATTCTGGATTTTTAGGACAACTGTTACTAAGAAAATAAAAAAATTCAATTGCCTGTTTGTGGGTTTTTTTCCCCACTTTTTATAGTAACTTCCCAACTTTTTATAGTAACTACCATGAAAAATACGGATTGCTCTCTGCTCCGACTTCGGAAAAGGTTAGACAAGTAGTTCTTCCCTTGCACACAGTTTTAATCTTTAGAAAAGTGTTTTCTAGTCTAGTAAGGTGAGATCTTTTCATTACAATATCTACTGATTTTTCTGATCAGTTTTTTGTGGTATCATATTCTTCCTGCTCATAATGCAATACATAGTGTGCGCATTGATCCTGTGTGTTCGTACACTGCCTAGCACTTCAGGGCTGTATTCAGAAGTCCTGCATGAGGCCTTTTAAATAATAAATAAAAAAATACAGTGCCAACATATCTCTGCCAACTTTTCTGCAATTGGCAGGCACTGCTCATTTAATAACTTTACTTTTCACTAGAGAGTAAACCTGTCCCCACAAGCCATATGTCTTTTTCCAACATTTGTTTCACTTGAACTTCATTTCTGAAGGGACAGTAAAGTACACAATGTCACAATAACTTGCTGATATATTTGCTAATGCTGCAAGCAAGGTTATCCCGTCTGTTCTCAAACTCCGAATGGTTTCTGTGGGGTGAAAAAGGTTGAAAGGACGCAAGGTGGAGATGACAACTGTTTGGTTCCGTCTTGTTTCCCAGCTTGTGCTAGCTTTTAATGTTCTAGATAGTAAATTAATGGTGGGTTAATAAGATAATAAAAGCACAGACTGGATGGATCATCCAATCTGATGCAAAACTACCTAAGACACTCTGACAAATCCTCTTCTGGGTTATGACTCCTTTCAATTGGCCGAAATTTCTTGGATAGCACAAATTAAGGAAAAAAAGATATAAAACCAATGTAGGGAGTGCCCTGATAGCACTCAGCTGACACCCAGTCCCTTGGGAAATGTCATCTCCTGAACACAAATAGGGGCAGCTCTGAGGCTACACCACAGACAAAGGAAGATGTAAATACTCAGCCAGCACAATCATAAGGACACAAAATTACCTTTGGCATTTTAGCCTTCTCCCTGTCGTTCAATCTGAACACAGCACCTGGCCTTTGAACCAGTCAAACATGGCTGAAGACGCAAGGCCATAAAACTTCCAGAACAAACTTTGGTAAGAAGACAGAAGTAAAATTCACTGCACCGTTAATCAACTCTTATCTTTTAGGGGAGGAAAAAAAGCAAATGTAACATCATTTAAAAAATGAAAACTTTTAATGAAAACAAGAATTACTCATACTGCTCCACAGAGGATGAAAGATCTCTCTTTGGATTCCACTCTAATCTAGTTTCAGGGTAATTGTTAAAGTGTTTGAAATATCTTATCTCTCCCTCCCCCCTGTTTATATTCTTGACTTACGTAACGTACAGATTGCCTTTCATTTGGTTGGCAGGGATGTTGGTTCTGTATAAAGCTCTCATTTAACTCCCAGTTAAATGAGCATTTCCCAGGAAATAACCTTCTGTCCTCTCCCTTCCCCAACACCTTCAGCCCAAAATGCCCATCACAGTTCCCATGTCAAAGGAAATTTTATTGTCTTCTCCTTACCCCATCTTGCAGGTTCCTTCCTATAGATGTGCAAGAGAGTGCTGTTCTCAGACTCTGCTCTCCTTTCTGCTTGTGGTGTGGCTCTGCTCAAAAGAGCCACCCCAATCCAAATAATTTTAGATCTTGTTTTGTTTCTCCTTTTCCCTGTTTCTCAATGACTTTTCTGTGCTAAGTAGCTCAGATTTTCTCTTGATAAACAGTGCTTACCCTGCAGAGTAAATCTTGTGGCCTTTATGTAACTGTCTAGTATGCACACAAGGACTTATCACTATGGAATCTGGACTATAGTCTTGTTCACTTCAGCTACTTTTCTGAAGTTGTCACCTCTCTGTGCCTTTGAATTGCTCTATATTTTTTTTGCATTATTTTCCTGGCTCCTTGAACCAGAGAGATCAGGGGAATTGAACCTTATGTGTCCCAGCAAGAGGCCAGTAAATGCTTCACAAGCTATCCACAATTTCCTCCCAGCAGTCACCTCAATGCACAGAAGCAGCAATAAAGGCAGTGTAACTGTGCTGGTTTGNGATGGATGCTATTCATACAACCAGAGCACACATTTTCAGTTTAGCAACAGCAGAGTCAACCAAGGGTGGCGGAGTGTTTGAAGCACTATCTTGAAACTCACTGTCATTAAGAATGGGATGGGATGGAGGTGGGAAGTGTGCTGGTTTTGGCTGGGAAAGAGTTAATTTTCTTCATAGTAGCTGGTATGGGGCTGTGTTTTGGATTTGTACTGAAAATGGTGTTGATAACACAGAGATGTTGTCGGTATTGCTGAGCGGTGCTTACACAGAGCCAAGGCCTTTTCTTTCCCTCAACCATCCCACCAGCCAGTGGGCTAAGGGTGCACAAGAAGTTGGGAAGGGACACAGCCAGGACAGCTGACCCCAACTGACCAAAAGGATATCCCACTGAATAAGGCACCATGCTCAGTATATACAGCTGGAGGAAGAGGAAGGAAAAAGGGGACATTGGGAGTGATGGCTTTTGTCTTCCCAAGTCATCGTTATGTGTGAGGAGCCCTGCTTTCCTGGAGATAGGTGGCTGAACACCTGCCTGCTGATGGGAAGGAGTGAATGAATTCCTTGTTTTCCTTTGCTTACGTGCATGAATTTTGCTTTACCTATTAAACTGTCTTTATCTCAACCCAGGAGTTTTCTCATTTTTACCCTTCCATTTCTCTCCCCCATCCCACTGGAGGAGATTGAGCGAGTGGCTGTGTGGGGCTGAGTTGTCAGCTGGAGTTAAACCACAACAGTGGTCCTTTTCTCTGGCTGTATTTGCCTCAGTAGGAAATGACAGCAACAAAACAGAAGAGAAAAGCCTGGTAGGTCTGAAAACGTATCTTACAGTTTGATGTCAAAGTCTTTTTGGCTTTCTTTTCCTTCATCAAGGTAACGGACATTGTGTGGTAGCTCAGCACGCTTGTCACTAACTTCTCAACTCCAACTCTCCAGTTCATAGTAATATCAAAGCAGAGGAACACAAAGGACGATTCTATCACACGGACCGTGGAGAAAGACCTATTTTCCATCCCCTTTGTATACAACAACCCTTCTGATTGCCAGCATTATGTTCAGTTCCTCTTCCCTTTTTTTAAGTCTCCACAGTATTGATTGGTACAACAGCTACAAAGAAGTTCATTCAAAAAGGAAACAGACAACTGAAGAAAACTATTGATAATCAGAAGAGGAGCTGTAATAATTACTGACATTTTGACTGAAACTCAAGTATGTAGAGATACTTGAAGAGTCCATTGATTCCAGAGTGATTGCAAAAAGGTAAACTAGTCAACAACATCCAGCCAGCCTCAAGTTCAGCAGGATCTTCCGCATATCGACAGTACAAAGCAATCCAACTTAGTCACACAAAAGGTAAACTCACAGCAATTGGACCCACTGTAATCCTAATTCTTTCCACTGAGCTATTCAAAAGCAGTGTTTCCAAGTCTCATTTGCAAGTAGGAAGCTTTGTATTCCTATGTTTTTATTAGTCTTGACCCAGATCGAGTTCCCTCTGTAACAGTCACTCACAGTAATCCAGCCTGGGTCTTCACTGCACTGAAGTCAGCAACAGCACACAGCAACAGCTGAGAGGAGTTACAAGATCAGAGGTCATTATGTGCTAAGATGATTCACAGCATCCTCAGAAAGGGGTAGATAGCAAACAGCCTTTCTCAAACATCCCGGCCCGTTCTCCTTCATCATCTCTCACCTTCTGCACTAAAACAGGTGTCTCCATGTACATATCTTTGCCAGCTTCACCTAATGATTATTCAAAGCTTTATATTATTCCTCCAACAATCATAATAATATGTTTTGACAAATTGAACTCCATGACAATTATCCTTTGGGGAATCAAAAGAACATCCTATTATTAGCTGGGAACATCACCTTGCAGAAAGTACAAAGCCAGGATTGTAATCAGGACTTTTTTCATGAAACATCTGATTGAGATCTCAGAGAGGGAGCACCAGGAGGAACACTGCTGTTCGTGGAACAGGTATTAGTGGCCTGGGCAGTGTGTCTAATAGCACCACCGACTATCTGGGGGCTCTTGGAACATCACTGTTATGACTGCTACCATTATTTGTTATATAGTTTTCTTAGATTCAGTCCATGGGGGAGGAAAAATCTCTCATTACATGTTTTTACCATGTTTAACACAAGGGATTCCCATCTTCATCCAAAAATTAACTTTATTTACAGCTAAACCACTAATGGAAAAGAAGTTACTTCATCATCTACTAAGCTTTTATCTTTGCAAAGCTTTAACTTTGCAAAGTTACGAACATTATCCTATACATAGATAAGAGCGGTAAGAATTACTGTAAATTAATTGAAGGTTTTAATCTTATTTAGCTTTGTTGTTCTCTTGACTTTCAATAAAATAATAAATTCACAATCACATATTTTCCATTAATATACCTGCATGATAACTTTACATAATGAATAAAGACAGCTGATTTTTCATTTTTTCATTGTAAGTATCTTAGATTCTGAAACAAAACTTTGGAATCATTATTGTTTCAATAGGGATTATAAAATCTTTTTACTAGTGAAAAATATCACCATAAGATGCTAAATTTCAGGTAGATATCTGAATATTGTCACAGGAAAGCATGCCTCCTGCTAATGAAAGGCAGAGAGTAATCACAGTGGTTCAGAGCACCAGTTTAACCTGTCAAAGACTGCCACGTAAGAGTAACTCTGACTACGCAAATAACTGCAGAGACATGACCCGCACCCAGGTCACTGAAAACCTAATTGCACTGGATCAAATTTACCAGAAAATCACATGGGCAATCACCAGATGATCACTAGCCATACTAAAGTACGATCATTCTTTCTAATGAAATCCCCAAGCCATACAGGACATTATCTGTTTTGCTCAATTTCCAGACAAAGTAGTTTAACCAATATTAAGGTAATTTAGTGTTTAATGCTCCCTCACACAAATGCTTTCTCTTCCCACTCCAACAATCAACAATCTCTTCTTTTATCTCATTTGAAGCAGTGGTTTTCTATCAAGGAGGTATAACATACCTGGGGTAATTCCTCAGCACTATTGGAGAGTATTTCAGCTTTAGGTCTGTAAGATGCCTAATGAGACAATTGCACATACTGAGGAAAAAAAAAAAAGTTGGAAAAGTAAAGCCCATAGCTTTATTGTACTGCTGTTAGCTTTGAGTAGACAACAGTGACTACTCAAAAGGAGCTGTGATTTGAATCTTATATTAACTTAGAACTTTTCAGAGACAGTGGCCCTGTTTAGAAAGCATTCTGGAAAATATTTCACAGTAACCTGCTTTCCTATCAATTTGCCTAGGAAGGAAACTTATATGAGAAGCCTTGGGAGCTCCAGCCTGCCGGCAGAGAGCCAGGCAATCCTGGCAATTCTTCAGTCCACGGGAGCTGAAACTTTGAGGACTTCAAGTAGATGGTACTTCTCAAGCCTCTGGGAGTTCTAAAATAATGACTTACAGACTGTTTATTTAGGAATGATCAAAATTCCCCTCCATACATCAATTCATATCCCCCAAGACGACATCTTTCAAGTGTTAGAATTTCTCACAGATGAGAGATTCTGATATTTGATTACTTCTACTCTAAACCTGTTGTCCTACAATTTGCTCTGGGTCAATACTGCTATTATGACACCCCTTAATTCATTTATTCTATATAAGACAAAAAAGTGGCACATTTTGCCACATTACTCGAAATTTAAGAAAACAGCCAGACATATTAATGGAATTGTAACTGCCCTTTCAGCACGTCACAATGTAAATGTACGGAGTACTCAAATATGACAATCACACAATCCACTTCAGGGAAAATGCTTTCAAAGAAAATTTTAAACAATGACCAATGTGAAGCTTAAATCCGTATCAGACTCTTATGTTTCTCTGGATTTCTTCCCTTCTTTCCCATGTGCTTAGCCCTCAAAAATTTGCCTCAGTTAAAAAAAGTCAGCGGGAAACAGAACAACATACACTCATTTCTCTAACATAGTATCTCTTCTGGGCCTACCCCTTTTTCATAGGTTACTAATTCCTTTTGGAATAATGTTTTCTAGGTTTAATAGAATAATCTAAGATTATTCTTTTTCTTTCTTAAAAAGAATTTCAGTACCCTAATTGGCATTTCAAGAGAAACTCAAAATCACACCTTTCCTTTTATATGCATGCTTTGCTCTTTGGAACAGTACTAAAGCTGAAAAATTGAGGTCTGAAAATAGAAAATGAGCCATCACACTATCTTGTACCGAAAGCAATTTGGGTTTGGATTTGATCTTACTAGTAAATCTTTGGGGAAAAATATAGCATTGAGCAGTTCTTTCATCTAACAAAGTATGATCTTGCGGAAAAGTCTGTGGAATGTTTCAAAGAACTTGTTTAGATATATTTACTTTATTGCCATGCCCAAGTGAGAAGAGAGCCTTTTTTCCTGACACATATTCCTATCATTCAGTGTAAGGCATTGAGGTTTCCTCCTGCAAAATGACAAGCTGCTTCTGAAGGGAGCTGGCGCTCTTCGCTCTGACTGGAGTTACCCTGTGCCTTTGAGAGACAAGGTCTCGCTCAGTCCCAGTCATCTGAATCGGCCACAACTTCTCAGTTGAGGAAAGAAACGTCTGGTTGTGAATTAAGACTGTAAAATACTAAAATGTGATATGCGTTCATGCAGTTAGAGACATTATCATGCATGCATTTAGAAACACATGGGTGTAGAAGTAAAATTTGAACGTGACATCCATGTTGGCAATGCCTGACTGCTTGCACAGCTGCTGAATGAATGTCATGTTTTGCAGCTAATGCGATGTTCATTTGTTACTTCTTGTGAAGCCAATCAGTTTTCCCACAGTACGTTTTTTTCCTTAAGATGTATTTATAAATAGCTGTGGAGAAATAATGTATATTGTACAACCATTCGTCTGAGAGTACCTTGACAAAATTCACTTGTGTCCCTTAAGGCAGATTAGATGAACTACCATTAAATGGTACTGATGATGGATGCAGTAAACAGCTTTAGGCCTGGGAATATAAACTATGACTCCTAGAAACTGTTAGTGTAGCAAGAAGCTCATTTGCAGCATTTAGACAGCATTAAACTATCAGTCTATGCCATGTAAATGGGAGAAAAGAAGTTGTGTTTTGGGATGCAGAACATTCTGTGAAAAGTAAAAGGGCTATGCCTCTAATCAAAGCATCTCCCTAGTGAGCACTTCAGACCCGCTATGGGCAGTGCAAAGGCTTGGATCAATTATCTAGTAATAACATTATAATCCTTGGAGATATGGACAGAAGAACACTTACCACTGGCAAAACTTTTTCATCACTCTTCTAAAAAAACCCCAAACAACTTCATCTTTTTCTCTCAGTTTAATTCCTTCCAAATCTACTAGGTAAAATTTCTCCTTGTGCACAGGGTGATATAAGGCTAATTTACCCCTCATTTCCCATTTAAAGGGCATTCATTGGGAAGCACTCAATGCTAGCCCATTCATTTATAACTGGGAGTGGCAAAAAGAGCTATTCTAAAGGGCATATAAACCTTGAATCATCTACTCACCAGAGATGGAGGAGGAGGATTATGTACTTGAGCCAAAGTACAAAAGCATTGATTCACTAATTTCAAAAACATTTAATTCAACTGTTCATCCCTCAATCATAAAAAGACCAAAAAAGACAGAGATTTTGGTAGGCAGGTTTTTGTAAAGTGGGTAGTCTATATGCACCTGGACCACAAATCTTAAAGCCTAGAAAACTGCTGGTAAACACAAGGAAAAGAAAGCTCTTGCATGTAAACTTATTATCACACCAAACGAAACCAGTCCTCAGGGAGAACTACCAGTCAGCTGATGCTTCCGGTGAATTTGAAGATACTGGCCTTGTAAGGGCTCCTTGCATACAAACTAAATTTTACTTAAGTGGTTAGGTTCCCATGGTAAATTACCAATACACAACTCAAAATACTTCCTTTGTGAAAACAGAAGAAAGACAGCAAACTTGATAAGCTTTTCATGGTGTAAGCTAGTTTATGGCAGGAAGTTCACACACGTAGGACTTGTTCAGAAACCTGTTTAAGCAGTAATATGCAACCCACTCTACTTCTAATGAATATGATGAAATCATTAAAATCAAGCAAAACTTAAGTAAATACAAGAAACAGGGTAAGCACAAAGCTGATACCTGAAAAATCCGATAGATGTTTAAGGAAAGGGGTTAGCATTTTTAATAGCAAAAAAAGCCAAAAAAGTGAGATTCAAAAATTGACCATACATAGTATATCTACACAGCAAATGCACGAACATGAAGAGATACTTAAGGTAGCACTGGCAAAGCTATAATGTGTACAAAACAAAGCACTGTAGAGCTTAATAGGGTTCATTAACCCAGGAAGAGCACTATGCCTACACTGTTATATTGAATCCTATCCAAGCTATCCTGTTCAGCCCTAACAGGGATGCAAAGACATAAAAGCATACTCTATTTCTCTAACAAAGACAAAAACATCTTGGAAATTTTTACTAATTATTTTAACATTACAGTTTCTACCTGGATTCACTCACTGGAATTGTCTGAGCACACTGAAAGCTAAACCTGGTGGCCTGTTAATAAACATATTTGTATATTCATTACTGTGGCAGTATGGGGAAGGAAAATCAGGAACCAGATGTAGGAGGAGAATAGACACTTGATTTGGAGTGTTCTGAACAGTGTTTTTGCTTAAATGGTATTTACAGCTTATAGCAAGCACAATATGGCACTGAATTTTCTCGTTCCTGCACTAACTAATCTCACCTTTTCCGAAACCCAGATAAACAGCAGAAGGGAAAACAAATAGATTAAAACTCTGAACTAGGTCTTTCTTCAATAGGAACAATTAAAAAGGGAAGGTAAATTAGAATACTCTTAATGACAGCTATTTACTTTATTGTGCTGGTTTATTTGCTATTTACGTTATTAGTAATTTCTTACTATGCTGTTTCTACTTGCCATAGTGTGGTTTGATCTCTGACAGGCTCTAAACGGAGGCCATCATGGAGGTCAGTTTTCCACCAAGTCCCCCACGTTCAAGTCAGCACCCTAATCTGCTTTGAGCAGGATAACCAGGAGTGAGCGCAACAGAAGAATTCATCCCATAAACCTCACGGCCCAACTGCCTGTCACAGCCACAGTGAGATGCCATATAGCCCCCCCACTGCGCTTCTCATCAGGCCCCTCCTAGACACTTCTCCACGCAGAGCACCCTGTCCAGGTGAGCCTGCCTCGACCTGAGGTTTGACTAAGAAGTGGATCGGGCGCTTTCCAGCTCTCATTTTCAGCTTCTCGCATTTCCCTCCCCTTGTTAAAAGCAGAGTATGACACTTCCCCCTCTTCATGCGCCTCTGTCTCCACTCAGTCAGCACCAGTCCTGGCTCTCAAAGAATACGAGCTTTGCTAGAACTGCAACTCGATTTTGTTGTAAAAGCAACCAGGATGCCAATGAGGCCTTGGGATGAAGCTTTATTCATTAACTCCTTTAACAATTACAACTTCGTTATAGAGCCGCCTGCAGTAGTGAGGTTAGAGCCCTCAGTGACGTATCCCTGGGGGCCCCTTCTCAACAGAAAGCTGACGTGCCTGTATAAGGCAGGCATCTTTCTTTACACAAGAGAGTTTTGTTCTCTGTTTAATATTTGATTTCTGTAAGAGAGTATAGAAGGACTTTTAAAAGCAAAATCCAGGTTGGGAATATTCTGTAACAACCATTGCCATAGTATTCATGTTGTTTCTAAAAATTATTCTATTTTCAAAATAAAATTCACAATTGCATTTAAAAATCTTATATTTTTTTCCCATTTTCCCATACACAAGCTCTTAGTCTTTAGCACAGATAGGTATCTTCCAAAGCAGCATAATGGTTTCTACCACTTCCCTTTTGCAATGACAGGTCATTTTGAACACACCCATCCCTGCCTGTATTTGATGCTCTTGACACTAGACACACGCTTTTTAACAGACTTTCTAAAAGGGCTGTTTGAAAGAAAGGGTAACCTGACAGAAAGAAAATGTTACTAAAAATCTTTCAAGGTACTTCTCATGTGAAAACCTGTTGTGCAGCAGCACTGAATCTACACGTACTGTGATAGCATCCAGTAAAAATGAAAAAGAGAAGAGAAAAAATGAGAAATCACTTGACAGAGAAGTTTATAGAAACCTGGAAGATAATATAACATTTATCTAAGAAAGTAATCACATTCTCTGTTATTAAATACATTATTGCACATCATGGAAAATAGTTTATAGTAAAAATATTTTGAAATAACAAATATGCTATTTGGTTTCACTTCACATATACTTTAGTGTTAAGAAAATGAAAGGAATAAAGCAATTTCTACAGATAACATGGGAATGAAAAGCTGGATTTTCAAAATATTACTAAATCAAAAAGTATTAAGCATAAAATATTTTTTATTACTGTTACAAACAACTTTTAGTATAAAGGCACTGGAAAATTACAACTTTTTTTTTTTTCAGCTGAGATTCATATGTTGCCCTATGTGGGCTGGAATACTGTGTCTACCTGATAGTATAAAGCAAAATGGAACAGTTGATAAGGACAATGATTAAATAAGTATAATGGATTTTATATGGCTGTGGGAGGAATTTAGGAAAGAAAATAGTCCGAATTAAGTTTATGTCAGTCACTGAAATTTATATTATTCTTCCTGCAAAAGGTGTCTATCATCTTTAAAATCCAGAGGGGATCAAGGCATTATACTGCACATTGGCATCTGTGCCTGAAACAGCATGCTCTTGAGAGCTATGCTGGATTATTGGTTTAGTGTTTAAACAGATTCAGAAAGAATAAAAAAGATAAAAAGCAACAAAACAACTGCTTTGTATAACATCTTCAGTTTATCACTGGTCTCCTGTTCAAGAATTGACCAAACTCAGCTTCAAACTTTTACATTTTTATTGGTCTGACCTATTCAGAGTTATATCACAACTCCAACCCAACAGAACAATTACATTGCCTTTTCCATATTGAAAAAAAATAACCAATGCTGTTGAATCTCAAACTATCGGTGCGGGCAATTTTTAATATTCCGTACCATTTGGGGATTTCTCCTTTTTCTCCACTTAAGAAATTACGACACTTTTTGGATTTGACATATTGCTCAATACTTAACAAGAATCTCAGCAGAAAATAAATCCATAGTTGTTTTTATGACGGCAAATTACATGCCAAAGTGTGACATTTAAATGTTGAATTTTAATAGCTTGTCAGCAGAAGTGAAATGCATTTAAAAAAATTA
The DNA here is from genome assembly GCA_013398225.1 of Steatornis caripensis. NCBI lineage: Eukaryota > Metazoa > Chordata > Aves > Caprimulgiformes > Steatornithidae > Steatornis > Steatornis caripensis. The sequence continues at coordinate 291,097 of VZSC01002764.1, read as the reverse complement.
ATACGTGAGAGAACAATGTGTCTGTCTATAAAATAATTCTGTTCACAGTAGACATGAATGGTAAATACAGTGTCAAATGTATTCTGTTTCTCAAAGCACATCTTCATTTAGTAAGAAAGAAGCTATATGAACAAGGGTTAAATTCTCCTCTCCTGCTGGCACAGTGGATCTTAGCTGCAGTCGTACTGGTTGGGAAACTCCTGCCAATGTCCATTTCCAGGAAGTTTCCATGTGCAGGACAATTTTAGCGAAGGCAATAAAAGATGAGCTGGGCAATTCAGTTAAGTATGAGCAATATGGAGAGAGGGAGGGGAGTCCACCAGCTCCTACAAGCACTGCGTTATGGTTGCCACATGCTTGCTAGCTATCTTTTTCCTTAGACTGTAAGTAGTGATGACTCTGATTTCTGGAGAGTAAACTCAAGAAATGATGGACCAAAAATATTCTAATCACATTTAGTCACATGCAAGCGTTTCCCCCCTGCTGTTTATCTTAAATATTTCCATCAAAACATTTTTCACTTGCTACCTATAAACATTTGTGTTATGTAAAATATTGATATTTGAGTTAAGAGTAAGGAGAATTCCCTTTTCCTCCTGCAACTGCAATAATATAAATAATGATTCTATTTCAGTGCTCTTGCTTACATATAATGTCCCTTAGAATATTTGTATTATTTAATAATGACCTATAAAGGAGATGTGACAGGTGGTATGGTTATATTCACAAGCTAATAAATATCCTCAGATTAAGCAAAATCAGACAACATTGCCAAGTATTAGGTTCTTGACAATGTGTAGGAATGTGAGAAAACAGTTAACTGCTGAAAAATGCAAATTTTTATACACTGGACAGAATAATCTAGGTCTATACTTTGCCGAGAACCAACTTAATTCTCTTCTTTTTGGG